>JANIWD010000027.1:0-138081 GCA_030557875.1 Candida neerlandica
GAGTCGTTCGTGGACACAAAATTCATGCAAACCAGATACGTTCCAGAAGACAAGTTGTTTGACAGGGTCTACGAACCTGTCCCATTACCTAGATTCAAAGACTCAAAGTTGTAGAGTTTGAATATACAAATATTTTTTAAAGAGTTAGAAATAAACCCCGAAATATAGACGGAAACGCGATGTTCTACGTTTTTGGTTATGTACTGAAACAGACGCGGAAATGTGGAAAAAAAGATGTCGTGACGTAAATGGAAGTACATTAGTTTCAATTCTTCGTTTTGCTGATGATGCATACACAGTTACTCTGTGATGATACGAGTGTTGGTGAGTAAACAAAAAAAACAAGGAACAAACGGTTAGGAACATTGGACTGGGCTTAGTGCTTGAGGATCACTTGAATTTGTTTTAGTTGTTAAACTAAAAGAATATACAGGTTATATATGGGATGGCCCACGGAATGTTTAAATTCGTCATATCTTCTCCTTGCTCTCAAAATTTTTACCACAATTTCTGTTTTCCCTAACCCATTTTCTTAACTTAAACTCAAACGACGACGTAATAAAAAGTTACTTTTTTTGTCTCTCGATCGATATTGAGTAATTTCATCATAACATGTACATGTAACTGATGTTTAGATTGTCGGGTTTGGTTACAAAAAGAAGAAATTCAAGCATGGACAGAAATATGGGAAAGAAACAACGAACAATGGATGAAAAGAAAGTTTAGCAAAATGAACTCAGATCCATTAGCACGACCATCCCACAACAAACACAACAAATAGAACAGAACAGAAAAAAAAAAAAAAGAGAAAAAAAAAGAGAAAAATTATCCACTGCCACTTCCACACATCCTCACTCACTCAGTGTCTCTCATTCTCCAAATAGAGTTCGAATTCAGGAGCAAAGAAGAAAAGAAATAAAAAAAAAATATATATATTTATATTAAAAAAAAATAATTCTCATCAATCAAAGATTACTAAGGAAATTCTACTACTAGCCTAATATTGTTATTATTGTACTCAAGCCAGTCATGTTGATCAAAGGAGTCAAGTACGCCTGTGAAAGATGTATCAGGGGTCACAGGGTTTCGACATGTACCCACACCGACGAACCATTAACCATGATAAAACGCAAGGGACGTCCAGCTACGCAATGTAATCACTGCCGTGAGAATAGAAAATCAAAAAACCTACATGTAACTTGCACTTGTGGGAAAAAGGGCAAGAATGGAACTCATTTGCCAAGTTGTGGGTGTCATAAAACCAACCACTGTACTTGTTCAACCAATATGAATAAGAAACCAACCACTAAAGCTGATCCCCATCATATGACTCCCTCGGAAAAGGCTAAAAAGAAGTCTATAATAGATGCTGCAAATGCAGACTTGAAAAAGAGGTCTGATTCTGTATCAACAACTCAATCAAACCCAAGCGATTCGTCACCAGGGAGTGTGACATCACCAAGCACTAAAGTAGCAACGCCTCATGTACAAGTCCCGCTGAGTCTGCCTGATCAACCCCAAAATCCAACTGCATACAGCACACTTCTGAGCAAAAACTTAGTGATAGAAGATATTGCTATGCCGTTCGAGACAGCTAATAATGGGTTATTCGACTTGTTTTCGCCTGGCCAACCTTCTGAAGTTGGTACTAATGATTCCCAGGTTAATTTGGTCAATGGGGAAAGCAACAACTCAACTCCCAATGGTGGCACATCACAAAATGTCATATCTAATGGTGCCGCCTTGAGGAAGGAACCTCTTCTTCTGTTGAGTCCAGCTGAAGGTGATGTTGATCATATGTTTCCATTGTTTCCACTTGTTGGTACACAAAGCTTTGATAATGATAATCAGCCACTTCTGGCAGTCAAAGTTCCACAACAACCAACTCCAATACGGCCGAGCGTAAGTGCTATAAATGAAATCAACTCGAATTACAACTCGCCCCTACCCTCGACAATAGATAATTCATCGAACGGACATTCTCAGCCGCGCCCTAAACGTCCTGAAAGTGTTTTATCTATAACGTCTAATTCTTCTACTAGATCATTTGACTTTTTCGGTAATACTCACAGCTACCACAACTCATCCTTTTTAAATGGTAGTTTACCCACATCATCCACTTCTGCTGCTTACCCTCCTTCCAGTGGATTGGAAGATCATAATCAAGTCAACAATATAAATGACGGAAATGACGATCACTACGCACATAATCATTTCGGCCCTACTGGATTGGGGTCAACTAAGTTTGGGTCACAGTTGAGTAAGATTGAATCCGAAATGTATACAGATAACTTCTTTGATGATCCATATACATCCCAACTTGATAATAATGAACCACCGGAACTGTCGGTGACATCTTCAATCAATAATTTGTACAATGTTCGAGAAGCTTACGGAAGTGGTACATTCAACCTGGTGAATGACGGTGAGGTTCCTGTCATTAATGGAAACGACAGCTTTAACGGTAATCTTGAAGGTGCTACGTTAGGCCTGGCAAATCCGTTTATGACATCATCATCAATGCAAAACTTGTATGATGGGCAAGACATTGTTCATGAATCTGCATTTGACTATTTTATGCCAAATACTCTACAGGCGAACGGTAACAACCAAGAACATGATAAAGAAGAATAGGTTTTGATGAAAAATAAAAAAAAGAAGAGTCTGTTGTTTAAAGTTTTCATTTTTTTTTTCTTCAGGTGATTTTTTTATCCTCTATTTCTATATATTATCGTGTGTTAGAAAAGAAAAAAAAATACATACTTATTCATGGTGTTTCTCTTCTTTGAGTTCAAGATTTTTCAATCGATTTATGTTTGAGTTCATTGAAAGACTACTATCTTTTTCAATTTTATTTAATTCATCTTTCTTTTTCTGCGAGATACTCTTGGGCAAATCTGTAGAACCTGACGACAGCTGATCATGAAGATAAAGCGATAATATCTCATCTGGAATTTGCAATATTGACTTCATTTCAATTTGTTGCAAACGACATAATCGAATAAGGTATTCAAGCAAAGAAAGTGAGCTATTCTTGATTTGACTTTGCTTGATCTTGGACAGCTCCTCTACTTCATCACCATCATCCTCATCCTCTTCATCACTAAATTCACCTAGGTTAAGCTCACCTAACGCAATCCACTCCTCGGTGTCATCATTCACTACTTTAATAATCAAAACTGGTGCATTCCTATCTTCAAGACGCAACAATTTACCAGATGCCGTGAAAAACATCAGTTGAATGGACTTGAGATCAATTACAATCCTTCCCTGTTTATCATCTTCTTCATGATATCTCCCATCATTGAAATCTTCCTTGATCGTTAATTGATAGTCGAATTTCCCTTGGTGTAGTATATCCACTGAGCTTCTTGCAAAAGTTTCCTTCCACGTAATGCAAATCAAGTCATCGGCAGGTTGATCTTCAATATACTTCAACCGGCTCGGATTGTAGAATATCGAATACACAACCAAATCAAACACAGGACCAACTATTTTATCACTATTGTTGATATAATTTGCAGCTTGTAGTAATCGTCCTGGTGATATACCACGAGCGTTTATTTTCCCATTTAAATTGATTCCCAGGGTAACCAATACCAAGTTAAGGATAGGTATGGCTTCATTTATATCCTGCAACAACGAATTCATGTAATCTTCAACTTTCTTAATTGATTCCTTTTGATTACCACCAGTTAAGCTGGATGTAATCTCGTTAATCCGGTCGTCAAAATCATTAAACTCATTTTGTAAGTCATTAATCAAGCTCAAACTGCTTTCCAAAATTGTATTACCTCTAGCAGCTGCCAATTTTATTAAATCAATGGTGACGGTGACGATGTCAATTTTGACTTTAAGTTTGTTTCGTTTCGATTGAATTCGATGTTGTGCATGTTCAGGGATTTTGTCTAAAAACGTAGAAATGGTTTTGATAGCATAGCCTGAAGCTATTGATATTCCTGATCTAATGGCAAATGATACTGCTTGGTTACTTGCCTTGGCTAGAATTTGATCCATAATGATTTGATTTGGTGAGTTATTGGAACAGAAACGAGATCTCCAAATCTCTATGTTTTTCTTGCTATATCGTCTCTCTCTCTCTCTCTCTCTCGATCCCTACTTCTATTAATTTGTGTGTTCCGCGCCGTCGCCAGTATTTTTTTTTCTTTGTCTTGTCTTTGTTTTTGTTTTTGTTTTCTATTTTATTTGTACTTGTTTTTTTTTTCAGTATATCTTTTCTTTTTAATACAACTCAACCGATAAACCCCCCTAAAACACGTCCCTAACCATATATTCTATATATCCACTTCCTTTATAATGGCTGTTAGAAAACCTTTGACAAAATTCACAACCCCTTTGGGTTCTGGTGCTGGTGTTCCAAAAGACAAGCGACCACCACGCGTCACTGATTCAGCTGTACGTTTAGCAAGACCATTCAAAGTCCCCTTTCTTACTAAGCACGAAGTCACTAGTGGTAATGGAGTAACGATAGTTTCGCGTCGGCCAGTTCGATCTTCGAGAAAGGTGACAAATTACGCGGTTGATGGTATTGTTTTGACTGAGGAGGACGTTGAAAATGATCCAGATGTGAATGAAGAAGGAGAAGGAATTAAAAGAAAAAGATATGGCGCTTTGCTACCTAGATCACTTAATCATAATAATATGGCAAAGAATGAAGACACGTTCAAGAAATCATTCACAGTTCCCTTTGCTAGTAATAACCCCAAACAATTTGAATTTCAAAGAGGACCTCCTCCACCTTTGGGTACAAAGGTCAAACCAATCCTACCTCCGAGAGCATTACATGACCCAACAAGTGAATTTGCAATTGTGCTATATGATCCCACTGTTGATGTTATTCCAAAAATTGAAGAAGTACACGAAGAATCAGATAAGTCGCCAACGCCAGAAGAAGACAAGGATTATACTGAGGGTGAACCAGACGAAAGACCTGCTAAGAGAAGAAGAACGCATAAATCATTAGCCGAAATCTTGGGTATAGTTACCAATCCGGAAGAGAAATTAGCAAAATACCCTGATGTTCCTGTGGTCATTGACCCGAAACTCGCAAAGATTTTGCGTCCGCATCAAGTTGCTGGGGTTAAGTTTTTATATCGTTGTACTGCTGGTTTAATTGATGCCAAAGCCAAAGGTTGTATTATGGCAGATGAGATGGGGTTAGGTAAAACCTTACAATGTATTGCATTGATGTGGACTTTACTTCGACAATCCCCAAGGGGTAAAAAGACAATTGATAAATGTATCATTGTTTGTCCATCTTCATTGGTGAGAAATTGGGCTAATGAAATTGTCAAATGGTTAGGTGAAGGTGCGTTGACCCCTTTGGCTGTGGATGGTAAAAGCACGAAATCAAGTGATTTGGGCACGGCATTGCAACAATGGTCAAGTGCTCAAGGTAGAAATATTGTTAGGCCTGTTTTGATTATTTCTTATGAAACATTACGTAGAAATGTTGACAAATTGGCCGGTACTGATGTTGGATTGATCTTGGCAGATGAAGGTCATCGTTTGAAGAATGGTGAATCATTGACATTCACAGCATTGAATTCATTGCGTTGTGAAAGAAGGGTTATTTTATCGGGTACACCAATTCAAAATGATTTATCAGAGTATTTTGCCTTGTTGAGTTTTGCCAATCCAGGTTATTTGGGAACCAGAAACGAGTTTAAGAAGAACTTTGAAAATGCAATCTTAGCGGGTAGAGATGCCGATGCTACTGAGAAACAGCGTGAAAAGGGTGATCAAAAATTGTCCGAATTATCCCAATTGGTTTCAAAGTTCATCATTAGAAGAACCAACGATATCTTATCCAAGTACTTGCCTGTCAAGTATGAGTATGTGTTATTCACTGGCTTGTCTCCGATGCAGAAAAGCTTGTACAGTCATTTCATTACTTCTCCGGAAATGAAAAAGTTATTCATAGGTACTGGTTCGCAGCCTTTGAAAGTTATTGGTATGTTGAAGAAGCTTTGTAGTCACCCTGATTTGTTGGACTTGCCTGATGACATTGACGACTGTGAACATTTGATTCCCGATGATTACGAGTCTTCGATCAAAAATAGTGGCCGTAACCGTGAAATACAAACATGGTTCAGTGTTAAGTTTATGATTTTGGAAAGATTCCTTCACAAGATCAAAAAGGAAACTAATGACAAGATTGTGTTGATTTCCAATTATACACAAACATTGGATTTAATTGAGAAGATGTGCCGTCATAAAAAATATGGTGCATTGAGATTGGATGGTACGTTAAGTATCAATAAGAGACAAAAATTAGTTGACAAGTTCAATAACCCTGAAGGTTCAGAATTCATATTCTTGCTTTCTTCAAAGGCAGGTGGATGTGGTATCAATTTAATCGGTGCCAATCGTTTAGTATTGATTGATCCCGATTGGAATCCAGCGCTGGATCAACAAGCTTTAGCTCGTGTGTGGAGAGATGGTCAGAAGAAGGATTGTTTTATCTATAGATTTATTTCCACAGGAACAATTGAAGAAAAGATATTTCAAAGACAATCAATGAAATTGTCATTATCCAGTTGTGTTGTTGATGAAAAAGAAGATGTCGATAGATTGTTTTCTGCTGGCAATTTGAGAAAATTATTTGAATTTAACCCGGATACTCAATGTGACACCCATGATACTTTCCATTGTAAACGTTGTAAAAAGGATAAAGGTCAATTCATCAAATCTCCAGCTATGCTTTATGGTGATGCTACCACATGGAACCATTTGGATCATAAGGCTTTGGCAAACAATGAGGACACATTAATTGCCAATGAAAGTCAATTTGACGACATCAGTTTTGCATTCCAGTATGTATCGCACTAAGTAGACATATTTGAATAAATAATCAAATAAATATGACTTCTTTTATTGGTGTCTTGATTTATGTGATTTTGCATTGCATAAATGTCCGCATTGTGGGGAACTTTGTGGCCAACTTTCTCCTTTGGTGGTGAAAGAATGAGGACGTGGAGGTGCCAGCTCCCCCAGAGTTAAGTTGTGCCGATGTAAGCGCGGGTACTGACTCCCTTGGACGCAATTGTGGATGACGAACATTAATTTTTTTTTTTTCCTTTCGTTATTGATTCATATGCATAAACTCTAATTGCTCCTCCCCCACCAATTGAATCCCAGTTGAAACTAAGCAACATAAATACCACACATGAAAACTCTTTTATTTCTCTCAATTTCTTCAAGTTTCTTGCAATTAACAACCAACTTATAACTACACCTTAAACAAACGAACAAAATCATGTCTACCGATATACCATTGAACCCAATTCTTATCGTTGGTGGAGGATTAGCTGGTTTATCCGCAGCTCACCAAGCATATCTCCGTGGCGCCAATGTTGTCTTGTTGGATAAAGAGAGTTTCCTTAGTGGGAACAGTGGGAAAGCAACTTCAGGTATCAATGGCGCCTTGACAAGAACCCAGGTAGATTTAAAGATACCTGATTCCGTGGAGCAATTTTATCAAGACACTTTGGCTAGTGCTAAAGACCGTGCCCATCCGGATTTAATTAAGGTGTTGACTTATAATTCTGCTGATGCTGTTCATTGGTTACAAGAAGTTTTCGGATTAGATCTTACTGTTGTTTCGAGATTGGGTGGTCATTCACAACCAAGAACCCATCGTGGACATGATGCCAAATTCCCTGGTATGGCAATTACCTATAAATTATTAGAAACTTTGGAAAATTTAGCCGAAAATGAACCAGATCGTGTGGTAATTCTTAAGAATAGTCAAGTAATTGATTTGATTTTGGATGAAGGTAATAAGGACAAAGTCCTTGGTGTGAAGTATAAGAATTTGAAAGATAAAGCAAAACATGAGTTACGTGGACCGGTGATTATGCTGACTGGTGGATATGCTGCTGATTTCACCAAAAATAGTTTGATTAGAAAATATCGTCCAGACATTATCGACTTGCCTTCAACTAATGGAAGTCATGCTACAGGTGATGGGCAAAAAATTATTCAAAAGAACCATGGTCAAGTTTTGGATATGGAAAAGATTCAAGTCCATCCCACTGGTCTTATTAGTTACAAAGACAAAGATGTTGTTGAAAGAAAGAAAACCCCAAGATTTTTGTTTTTGGGTGCAGAAGCATTGCGTGGTGAAGGTGGTATAATTTTCAATTCTAAGGGACAAAGATTTGTTGATGAATTGGGCACCAGAGACTGGGTTTCTGGAGAGATTGATAAACAAATTAAAGACGGAAATTTTCCAATTAGATTGGTCTTAAGTGAAAAAGCTGGTGAAAACTTAAAGTTCCATGTAAAACATTACACTCAAAGAGGATTGATGAGAACCATTTCAGGAAAAGAACTTGTTGACGAGTTTGGATGTACTGATAATGATTTGAAAGATCAGCTTGCGACATATAACAAAGCATCCAAGGGTGAAATTAAGGATCCTTATGGTAAGAAATACTTCCCAGCTACTCCTTTCGAATACGCTCCTGATGCAAAATACCATGTTTCTTTCATTACCCCAGTGCTTCATTTCACTATGGGTGGAGTCAAAATTAACGACAAGAGTCAAGTCATTGCAGGTGATGACAAACCATTTGAAGGTTTGTATGCTGCAGGTGAAGTTGCTGGTGGTGTTCATGGTCATAACCGTTTGGGAGGTTCTTCATTATTAGCATGTGTTGTCTATGGTCGTTTGGCTGCTGATCAAGCTTGTAGTTATAAAATGCAGAAATTGAGTGACGACGTTGCCCCAGCTCCAGGAACAGTGGGCGAAACTAGTGCTAATCAAAGATTGAAGATGATCAACTTACAAATTGATCCAAGTAGTGGTAGGATTACTATTGATATTGGTGATAACAATGGAGCTCCAGTGGAAACTTCCAATGCTGCTCCAGTAGCTCCTGTTGTTGCCGCCCCGCAACCTGCTGCAAAAAAACAAACAGCATCAAAACCTAAACCAAAACCATTTTCAATTCCAGATAAAGAGTTTACAGCTGAAGAAGTGGCCCAACATAATAAACCAGATGATTGCTGGTGCATCATTAAGAATGTTGTTCTTGACTTGACTTCCTTTTTGGGTGATCACCCTGGTGGTAAAGAATCCATTGTCAATTTTGCAGGTAGAGATGCTACTGAAAGTTTCGCTATGTTGCATGACGACGATTTCATTCCAAAATATGTTTCCCAATGCGTATTAGGTAGATTGAAAGGCAAGACCCCAGAATTGCAATTATAAAAACCTTTATTTTATTTGATTTGATTATTTTTTATTTAGTAAATATATATACACATTTATATATATTCTTGTTTCATTTTTTTTTTGTTATTATTTTCTCTAATGACTTTCTTCTTCTTCTTCTACAAACTTGGTGTATTCCTCTTGTTCCATCAATTTGTCAGATTCGGTAATTTGAGTAGGATCATCTAATTTAATGTGAACAATCCAACCTTCTTTAGTAGGATCGTGGTTCAAAGTACCTGGAGAACTTTCCAAGCCAAGATTAATACCAACAACTTCACCATCGACAGGAGAGTAAACATCTGCAGAAGATTTGACAGATTCAACAGAACCAAGAGGTTCACCAACTTCCACACGGTCACCAACAGCTGGTAAATCGACATAAGTGACATCCCCTAATGCTTGGGCAGCATATTGAGTAATCCCCACAAACGCGGAATCATCGTCGTATAAATTGACCCATTCGTGATCTTCGGTAAATTTAGTAGCAACTGGAGTTTTTTCATGCAAGTATTTGAATTGATGGGCGTTTTTGTTCAAGAGTTGTAATCTGGTGGAAAATGTGGAGAAGGTTCTGACGGAAGGAGAGGTCAATCTGAAAGTAGATGGTCTTAATAAGGTTCTGATCATTGTCAATTGTGTGATGTTTTGTTGTTAAATGTATAATGTGGATAGGTAGAAAAAATGAATGGGATTATCAAAGTTGATGAGTAAATGAAATAGTATTTATAGTTACGAAAGTTATCGACTGATGAGGAAGCAAACAAAAAAGTTTTGATAAATTTCATTGGACGTATTCTCCCTATTTTGACTCGTGCCGCGGCAACAGTTACAAAAAAACAAACAAAAAAAAAAAGAGATAGTGTGTGTATGGGGAGAAGGAGAGGGAGGAAGTTACTGGAATTGACTCGTTCTCTCTCTCTGTTTGTCTCTGCCAGAGTCACCACACAAAGTGTGTATGTACGAGTTTGGGAGCACTATAAATACTTCCATGGATCTCGAAAATTTCACAAAGTTGCAGAACAGTATTATAGATAGATAGATTACATAAGCTGGATATTTTTTAAAATAATATATATTTAACTATAAATAACAAATTACTCTGATAGCAGAAATAAGAAGAAGAAGAAACAAAAGGAAAAAGAAAAAAAAAGAGTAAAATTATATCTTTAACCATAAAAAAAAGATAAAACCTTGACTTTCGTGCATGTGGGTGAAGTGGGAATGGGGGAGTTGAGTTGATTTTTGAGATATATGATGATAAACTTAACTGAAGTGAACAGCAATTGGAACGACAATAACAACAATGACAATGATTATACCAAAAATAAGACACATTCTCATCTTGAAATCTTTCCACCACATATCTTTTCTAACTCTATTGGCACCTCTTCTGAATCCTTGAGCACTGATGGCTAAATTATCGGTCTTATTTTCAATGGAATCCAATCTCTCACCTCTTTCTGCCACTTTGTTAATGTTATCTCTCATAATACCAACGGTATCATCGATTTGCTAGTAAAAAAAAAACGGATATGTTAGTAAACCTGGGCATTGACATTGGCATATTTGCAACAATAATCATGAAAAGTCAATACATACAGCTTGTATAGCAGCAGTTCTGGAATTGGATTGGTCACCAGTGGTTTGGTTTGGGATATATGGGTCGTATGGTACTGATGAAGACATTTTTTGGTTATTATTTTATTTTATGATGCTAAAGTACGGATGATTTCTAAGGAAACTGTAAACTAAGTCTGAGGGGTGAACTAATAAAAACAAAAAAAAAAAAATCTAGGACAGTTAATATATTCACTTGGTTATATTAATGATTCTGTAGATAGATGGTAGGATAGTTCTGTATTGATTAACCTTGAGTAGGATGGCGATAGTTTCTATAATGGAAAAGGGGGAGGAGGTGTGATCAATGATTTTTTTTTTCTTCCTTTTCTAACTTTGGCTTTTTTTTTTTTTCTTCTCACTTTCCGAGTTGGTGTTGTTGTAGCAAGTAGTTGTTGTTACCGTTGTCTCTTTTTTTTTCTGTTGAATGGAGACAGGCAGGCAGTGTTGAAACTAGTTTGTTTCTAAGTGGCCATCTGCAAATCTTTTTTTTTGGATTTGCCCACCAATGAAACCAGCTAACAGAAATATGGTCCATAAATCACTTCTCTATAATTGTAGAATTCCAATGAAGATCAGGAATCAATATCCAAAAAGAAAAAAGAAATCACCGAACACAAAAAAACCTGGCCCTGTGTTTTTTTTTTTTGCTAATGTTACAAAACCTAGACTATATATCTCGGCTATGAGAACTTTGGTCTCTCTATGAATGACGCTTGCGATTAGAATAAAAATTCGTATGTATTAACTCCGGTGCTTTTGGATTTAGATGATCCGAAATAAATCCGTTTTCTGGTAGATACTCTAGAGATATTCATTTTCACTAGTAAGGTTTGGCATCACTTCTTTGCCAATAGAGCCAGTGTAATTGCAAATGTAGCCAATAAACTCGTGATTAAACTTTGGTGCTGGTAGAAAATTATCTCTGTTCGTATAAGACCGACATAGCCGAAACAACTGGACGACTGCAAAAAAAAAAAATGTTTAGTCAGAAACTTGTTCCAAACCTGTTGAAAAATACAACCTTGCAAATCCGAAAACTTCTACAGTGAGCTACACCTGCTTAGGACTTTATAGTTCGAAGAATGAGCTTTCCATTTTTTATTCCTCAAAGTCAAAGCTGCTCTTTCTCTCTTTCTTTCTTCGTCTATTTCCAATGAGAAGAAAAACAAACGGTGAATTTGGTCTTTTCTCATATCAGACACCTCGAAAAACACTATTTAACCGTGTAATCATTTGTGTGACGTGCGCACAGCCCAAAAACGCTGGGAAAAAAACCCAAACACCCATACATTTGCCCATTATGCGTAGTTTTTTTTTTGCTGAATTTTTTTTTTGTTCGTTCGTTCGCTCGCTGGTGATTCTGCCAACGAAACAATTTTATATATTTTCAAATTTTCTTCCTTTACTTTTTTTTTCTTTGATTTTCCATTTTTCTCTTCTTTTCTTTAAGAGTAATCTACTTTAACAAATTAATATTCAATAAAAATGGACGGTGGTATGTTCAGACTAACTATTATACTAATTGACACAATTAGATTAGATTGATTGATCGAAATCCACTGATTTTTCATCGAAGTTGGCGATTCGGAAGACTGTGAGAATGTTCAGCATTTTTTTCCAGCAATCTTGTTGTCCAACAACAATTTCAAAGGGTTCGTGTTATTATGAGAATGCAACTACCAATTAAGAGGCAACAGTGTGAAGTGACCAAGTCAACGATAAGGATATCATATCTTGACTGGAATAGAATCACATGGTTGGACAAAAATTGATTCGGTTATCTTGGAAATCCACTTTTGTCCATAGATCAATATTTTTTTTTGTATGGAACTTATTTTTAGAAATTGGCCACTCACTCAATTCAAGATTGTGAACTATCTTGCAATAATTGCCATAGCAACTAATGATTTATCGATTGCCTTTATTCAACTACCGTCATATCAGAATCCACGTCACTGTTTTTGTTATTTCAGTTAGTCCGGATCCCCCCTTAAGTCCACTGAGTTTTTTTTTTTCGTTGCCGAACTCCCAAGAACCTCACGCTCACACACGAAGACATTTACGCACACCCCCGAATCGAGAAAAAATTCGATATGAAAGATCGTCAATCTATTATTTTTTTTTCTTTTTAACATTAAACCTATTAAGAATACTAACACCCGTTTATAGAAGAAGTTGCTGCTTTAGTTATCGATAACGGTTCCGGTATGTGTAAAGCCGGTTTTGCTGGTGATGATGCTCCAAGAGCTGTTTTCCCATCTATCGTTGGTAGACCAAGACATCAAGGTATCATGGTTGGTATGGGTCAAAAAGATTCTTACGTTGGTGATGAAGCCCAATCTAAAAGAGGTATTTTGACTTTGAGATACCCAATTGAACACGGTATTGTCTCTAACTGGGATGATATGGAAAAAATCTGGCACCACACTTTCTACAACGAATTGAGAGTTGCCCCAGAAGAACACCCAGTTTTGTTGACTGAAGCCCCAATGAACCCTAAATCTAACAGAGAAAAGATGACCCAAATCATGTTCGAAACCTTCAATGTCCCAGCTTTCTACGTTTCTATCCAAGCTGTCTTGTCCTTATACTCTTCTGGTAGAACTACCGGTATTGTCTTGGATTCTGGTGATGGTGTTACTCACGTTGTCCCAATTTACGCTGGTTTCTCCTTGCCACACGGTATCTTGAGAATTGACTTGGCTGGTAGAGACTTGACCGACTACTTGATGAAGATCTTGTCTGAACGTGGTTACACCTTCTCCACCACCGCTGAAAGAGAAATTGTTAGAGATATTAAAGAAAGATTATGTTACGTCGCTTTAGATTTCGAACAAGAAATGCAAACTTCTTCTCAATCTTCTGCTATTGAAAAATCCTACGAATTGCCAGATGGTCAAGTTATCACTATTGGTAACGAAAGATTCAGAGCTCCAGAAGCTTTGTTCAGACCAGCTGACTTAGGTTTGGAAGCTGCTGGTATTGACCAAACTACCTTCAACTCCATCATGAAATGTGACTTGGATGTCAGAAAAGAATTATACGGTAACATTGTTATGTCTGGTGGTACTACTATGTTCCCAGGTATTGCTGAACGTATGCAAAAAGAAATTACTGCTTTGGCTCCATCTTCTATGAAAGTCAAGATTATTGCTCCACCAGAAAGAAAATACTCTGTCTGGATTGGTGGTTCCATTTTGGCCTCCTTATCTACTTTCCAACAAATGTGGATCTCAAAACAAGAATACGACGAATCTGGTCCATCTATTGTCCACCACAAATGTTTCTAAGGAAACAGTTGACTTACGTGCAAAGTTTGTATTCTGTTGTTTTTCTTTTTTATTATTACTTTTGCCTACATATATAACTTGTTACTATTAGTATAATTTTCATCTTTATATATATATACATATATATATTAAAAAAAAAAAAGGAAATTGATTAAGGGAATGAGTTCGAAGTTGCAAAAAGCGTTCAAAAGAATTGTTATTTGTTAAAAAACTTTTTTTTTTATTTTAAACAAGATTTATACATTTTTGAAAAATATATATTACATTTTAAATAAAATTACTGTTGTACTACTATTACTCTGGGGAACCTTCTTCTTGTGTGGTTGTCCTAGGAATATCATCATGACTTTTCTCTCGTACTTGACTCATACCATCATAAAAAGTTGACCATAACCTAGCGACATCATCAAATTCTTTACCAATTTGTTTTGATTCATGTAATGTTCGATTCAACGTTTCTAGATTGGTATGTACTTTTGATAAATTGTTTGATATTTCTTGGATTAAGAGATCTCTTTGCTTTACGAAGTATTCATTCTTAGGCGATGTGGTATTGACTCCATGTGCGGGTGTATCTGATGTAATTGTCATGACGCGTGTAAGTATATTGACGTTTAACTGGGTATTGTAATGGGAATATTCTGATATTGATGATGATTGAATTTGATTTCTTTTGTTGTGGTTTTTCTTTTCAAAACTGTTGCGAGAGAGAGTCTAATCTATTGCTGAAAAAAATTTTTTTTTTTTTGACAACCATATTTGACAACCATTCCTTAGAACACTACATTACCAGGATAGAAATATGGCCAAGAAAGATAAGAAGTCCAAAGATGCCAAAAAGGCAAGAGCAGCAGAGAAACAAAAGAAAAACGCTGCTAAAGCTGAACTTAAAGACAAGAAACTTGCCAAAAAGTTAGGTGTAGATGATGAAGAAGATGATGATATTGATGCAATTTTAGAAAAATACGCCAAAGAACAATTAGAATTTACTGAAATTAAAATCGAAACTTGCGATCGTCCAAGCAAGAGGTTAAACCCAGCTATGGTTCAAAATCCTTTGCATAACAAACGTGAATTAATCTTATTTGGTGGTGAAGTCAATGAAGGTCACGTTAGTAAATTCTATAATGATTTATTCACTTATTCCATTGATAATGACACTTGGAGGAAAATATCCAGTAAGAACTCTCCACTTCCTAGATCATCCCATGCTATGTGTTCCCATCCTTCTGGTATTGTGTTGATGTTTGGAGGGGAATTTTCTTCGCCTAAACAATCTACCTTTTACCACTATGGTGATACTTGGATATTGGATGTTGAAACTAAAGAATGGCAAAAATTGGATTTGAAGAAAGGCCCAAGTGCAAGATCTGGTCATAGATTAGCGGTTTGGAAGAATTATATTATTTTACATGGGGGTTTCAGAGATTTAGGAACTATGACTACTTATCTTAACGATGTTTGGTTATTTGACATCACTGAATTCAAATGGACCCAAGTTGAATTTCCACCTAATCACCCTGTCCCAGATGCTAGATCTGGTCATTCCTTATTGCCTTGTGCTGATGGGGCTGTTATTTATGGGGGTTATACCAAAGTTAAGGCTAAAAAAGGTTTGCAAAAGGGTAAGGTTTTATCGGATTGTTGGATATTGAAGATGAAATCAGATCCTAAGGCAATCAGATTTGAAAGAAGGAAAAAACAAGGTGCTTTGCCATCTCCAAGAGTTGGTTGTTCCTTGGTGTATCATAAAAATAGAGGGATGTTATTTGGTGGGGTTTATGATTTTGAAGAAAGTGAAGAAAACTTGGATTCAGAGTTCTATAATCAATTATACACATATCATATTGAAAGTAATCGTTGGTATAATTTACACTTGAAACCTCAAAAGAGAAAGAAGAAAGAAGCCATTAAAGAAAAAACTAGAGATGAAGATTTAGAAGAATTGTTGAATTCTATTTTAGCCAAAGCTAACTTGAATGATGAAAATGACGATGACAATTCTGAAATTGAAGAATTGAAACAATTAGAGAAAGATAACGACGACGACGAGGAGAAGAATACCGTGGAATACCCAATACTGAATCAACTTCCACATCCAAGATTCAATGCCACTACTTGTGTTGTTGACGATGTTTTGTATATATACGGTGGTATTTTTGAAAGAGGCGATCAAGAATTCAATTTGGACTCCTTCTATGCCATTGATTTGGGCAGAGTAGATGGAGTCAAGATATTTTGGGAAGATTTGTCTGAATTAGACAAGAGTGAGGTTAATTCAGAAGATGAGGAAGATGACGATGATGAGGAAGATGATGATGAAGACGACGTTGAAGAAGAAACCAATGGTGATGAGAAATTAGAAGCTGAAGACGAGGAGGAGGAAGAAGAGGAAGAAGAGGAAGAAATTGAGGAAGAATTCCCAGATGCTAGATTCTGGTTACCACATCCAAAACCATTTGAATCATTACGTGCTTTCTATCTTCGTACTGGACCACAATTTTTGGAATGGGCTATTTCAAGTAATAAAGATGCTCGTGGTAAATATTTGAAAAAGGCAACATTTGATTTATGTGAGGATAGATTCTGGGAAAGAAGAGAAGCAGTCGCTGTTGCAGAAGACAATTTGGAAGAAATGGGTGGTGTTGGTGAAATTGTTGAAAAAGACACCTCGAAAGGAACTACAAAGAGAAGATAGAGATAGATACAAATATAGATACATCTAAAATAGACACGCGTACATATATACTTTAAGCAAAATGAATACCCACTTGATGGAATGCATATAATAATTTCAAGAAATCGGTTTGGTCCATCTTACCTGCTCTTTTATCAGAAAATCCTGTCTCAGTTAAAACATTAGTTATCTTTTGTTTCACCACATCTTTCAAATTCTTACCATCATTATCCACATCCATCATTCCTTGATCGCCACCACTGGTACTTTCTTGTGTAGCCAAGAATGTCTTGTAATTTTTTTCCAAAATTTCAATAACATTATTCGATTTAAACCCAGCAGCAATTGTTTTATTCTTTCTAACAAAGCAAATTCTCAATAACCCATCCCATTCATTAAAATCAACATTTGGTCTTGGATTTTTCACTTCGATTCTAACCACACTGGATTCAACTTGTGGAGGAGGTCTGAAATTATTCTTACCCACTTTCATAATATGTGTGACATTGGACCACATTTGAACATTGGCACTTAATCTACAATATAATTCTTCCCCTGGTCTAGCCACCAAACGTTGTGCAAATTCTCTTTGGAACATCAAAATCGATACTCTTGGCGGACGTGGTTGGTTTAATAATTTAAACACCAATGGTGATGAGATTTGATATGGAGTATTGGAAATACATATATCGAAATATGGTAATTCAGTCTTCATGAAATCTCCCAATAAGATTTCCAATTTTTTTTCAGCAGGAGTTCCATGTACACGTTTGGTTAATTCTGCTGCCATACGAGGATCCATTTCCACTGCAATCACTTTACGTGCTTGTTCCAATATACGAACGGTCAAATTACCAGTACCAGGACCAACTTCCAATACGATATCACTGGGTTTGATTTGTGCTTTGTCAACAATACCTTGGGCAACTAATGGATTTTTCAAAATATGTTGACCTAAATTAGTATTGAATTTGAAGACGGAGTTAAGATGCTTCTCAGCTGCAACTTTGTTAGCAGTTGGATTTGATGCTGTGGTGAACTTTTTCTTTGGTGCCTTGCCCATGGTAGTTGTGATGTTGTTGTGTTTATAATATGGTTTAGAGTGTAAGATCTATAAAGTATTTGATATCTCATCTCTTTATAGTATATTTTTTTTTTCTAAATTCTATCAAAATTCCTGCACATACGTATCTTGCGATGATATAGACTCAGACGAACTAAACAACTACACTATTAAACCAATCCTACTACCACTTTAACTAGTAATAATAAAATAAAAACAACACTAATTAATAACAAATAACATTTAACAAACACAGAAAAAAATCGATAAACAAGAATTAAAGATAATAAGGACCTACAAATAATAATAATAATAATGATAATAATAATAAAAAAAAGAACTCACAACATAAAACAGAACAAATCATAAATCAAACAAAATACACACACCATGTTATTATATGGTACCTTCATCTACAGTACCTAAATTAAACCATGGGTGATTCAAAGCTTCATCAGCAGTTATTCGATCATCGGGATCAATAACTAACAATTTCTTAATCAAATCAAACAAGAAATAATAGAACGTGAAATCTCCTAAACTTATCTTATCCTCATTCTTCTTAAAGTTAACCAGTAAGTTATAATCAAGATTGATTTCCAATCCAATCTTCTTACTCAAGTATAAGTCGATTCTTTCCATTTCTTCAACCGACGAGATAAATTTAGGAGGCGTTGACAGCGTTGGAAATTTCAACCTTAGAGTATTATCGTCGAATAATTCAGCCACCTCAGTGTTTCTTTCTTTTGCCTTCTGAATCATATACGGCGGTATGCATTCACCACAAACCTTTTCAATCATAGCCAAGTGTTCCAAATTGGCGTGGGTTTTGAAAAGAACATCGGCAGTCAATAACTCGACTAAAATACAACCCAATGACCACATATCGATTGGGAATGACCAACCAACTCCTAGCACAATTTCAACAGCTCGGTAATGTCGAGTACTGACTATGCTACTATGATACTCATCAGCAAATATAGCGCTTCCAAAGTCTATAACTTCAATTTCCACATTATGCAAAACCTTCGTTAGTTTCGGTACCTTCTTGGAGCCCCCTCCATTACTCAAACTTAGATATGATGAGGTTATAGTTCTACTTTTCAACTGTTTCTTCTGGAAACTATCATTTACTAGCAAAATATTTTCCGGCTTCATATCTGTGTGAATTAGGCTGATATCGTGGAGGTACGCTATACTCCTTATCAATTGCTTACCAATAGCCTGAATTTGAGACCCAGGGAAGGAAATATACTTGTTATTCTCCAAGAAATCATACAAGGAAATCTTCAACAAATCAGTAACGATACAAATATGGCCACGATAATCAAAACATTCTCGTAAATGTATACAATGGTTATCATTCTTATGGTCAAATTTCTTTAATGTGGACAATATACGTAGCTCGATTTTGGCAGCATCACGATATTTTTGAATGTTTCTAATAATCTTAATTGCAACATGCTCATTCTTGACCTTGTCAAAACATTGAACAACTTTACCAAAAGTTCCTTGACCCAATAACTTAATAATGACAAACCTGTTAGCAAATAAATCGTTTGGTTTAATGATATAATGTCCATTTTCATCATCACACGGTGGCAAATTAATCTGATGAGGTATCACGTTGGTTTTGATGTTGCCCAATTTGGGAGTCTGTAACACATAATTGTTTGGTAATTTGTTATAGAAGCATTTAACCTGAGGCAATTGAGGTAACGAATTAGTTCTTTGCTTCTTGGTGCGATTATAATCAGTATTGATGACGATATTGTTAACATTAAACATATTGTATGCCGCTAAAGCATCACTATCGTACAATAACGTATCGCTATTTCTTTTGACAATTTCACGTTGCTCAAGAAAAATGACATCGTCATCTTCATCAAATGCATCAATCTCTTCAATACCATCATCTCCGTCGTCGTCTTCTAAGTCGTCTTCATCATCATCTTCCAAAGCATAAGATGATGAACCATGTTGATGATGATGATGGTGGAGGTCATCGTGTGCATGATGGTTATCGTGAATGGATAAGAATGGGTTGGTAAACGTGGTTGAATCGATTTTTGACTTTGTGGCCAACAATGGTTTGTAAAACGGAAAACTTGAATTGGTTGAATCTGTTGATGTATCTGAAGACAAGTTCCCATTATGATTGTTGAGTAATAATTGATGTTGTTGCTGCACTTGATATAACGACGGGGGTGTTTCTGATATATTGGTTGCAGTGGTGGTGGAAGTGGCGGAGGAGTTGCTGACAACATTGCCAGCATTTGTTGCAGCACCAGTGGCAGTTGCATCACAATTCAATACACTGGAAGGACCCTCAGTGCTTAAAACTCTTGGCCTCTTTCTATTACTGATCATTGAAGCAAAAAATAATGTGTTTGGATCTAGATTGGTGTTTCGGGGGGTATCAAGAAAGAAGCGAAATAAAAACCCAAATACAAAGTTTAAAGATGATTGTAATGAGCAGAATGGAAAATAAAATACTAAAACTGAAGTTAAATAATGTTCAGATTGGGGATCAAAAGCGTTGTTGTTGAAGTTATGGTTGTTCTTGTTGGAATATGAATTGAAATTGGGGGAATTATAAGTATCCAGTACTTATTTTCAGGGGGGAAAAGGAATTGAAGAAGAAAAGCGTCTTTCTTCTTTAACTACTTCAAAAAAAAGGGTATCTTTTTGGTCCGTTGTTGATGGTCAATGAGATTGACTCTACTTGAAGTATCGATGGAGTAGAATCTAGGGAGGATAATGATATGATAAGATAGGTAAGTTGAAGGGGGAAATTTTTCTTTTCTTTTCTTACTATTGTTGGATTACTTTTCTGTGCCCTAAAAAAAAAGGAAAAGGGAAACGTGAATCAGTAATTTTCAAAATGACGACAAAAGAAGAATAGAGCAGGTGTATGTTTCCTTACCTTTTGGCTTTACTTCGATTAGGCTTTGATAAGATTGACCTGTTGGGTTGGCAGAAGACCGACGAATTCTTTTTTTAGTTATTTCAGTACGTGATGGTTGGTTGTCTGTTGGTTGTAAGAAAATAAAAAGAAGAAGTTAAATAAAATATATAACGGAATACAAAAAAAAAAAAAATTCCAAAAAATTCGTTTCGTCCTTTTGGCTTTATTTGATTATTTGCCAAGTTAGTGTGACAAAAGTATTTGTGCATTTATGTATGTCATTTGTACAGATAAGGGGAGAACTGTTAATTGTAAATTCTTACATTTTTACATTTTTTTTTTCCACCACGACCTCCACCACCACCAAGAACAACGTCGACAAAAAAAAAAGTCACAGAAAAATGCCTCAGGGGGTGGGATTGCTGTGTATTGTTTCATTAGTCCTGTAATCCTCATCGTCTACTTGGTCTTCAATCATTGCTTGCACGTGTGTAGAGCTCATCTCTATGAATTTACAAAATATTGAACTGCTGTCCCTTTTTCTTTCATTTATCTTGATCTTCTATCTGTATCATTTACCTGATTGTTATCCAACTTTCCGTTTTGTGTAGACATGTGTAACAGCAAAAAAAAAAGAGGGAAGTCGTGCACATGTGTGTGTTTTGGTCATATAATTTTGATTTGTGTTCTTTTTGTTCTCCAAAATTCCACCAAAAAAAAAAAAAAAATTGTTCCATTTTTCAACACCCACAGAATTTTGCTTACAAATTACCAACTACATCATTGCACTTTCTGTTGTCCTTACTCAGCCTACCGCCTCCCCCGTTCCACTCGTTCCACTTTGTTTGGTTCGGTATTTCTGTACTTGTAACAGACAAGCAATGGTGAATTGGAATGCACACACGCGTACAAAGTGGCTGGTCTTTACTGGAAGCAGATAATATGTAACCACAACTGTTGAAGTTAAAGTGGCACACATGGTGGCAACACCACTTTTTCTTTTATTGCGATAAGACTAAAGTATGATTATGATTATACTAAGTCGTGCAACTCTGTATAAAAACGTGTGTGAGAATTGCAAATAGAAGCAAAATAAAAAAATAATAAAAGATGAGAAAAATTTCAAAAACGTTTTTTATTTATTTGCCTCCACTAATAGTGAGGAGACTACAAGGGGTGCAAAAAAAAAAGGGCAAAATATGTTACATATATGTCACGTGATAACGATTTCCTTTGTTCGAGGCAGAAGTGGGGATTGGCAAAAGAGAAAAAAAAGGGGAAAATGTAACACAAATGGTATAGTTTCCCTCATCTTTTCGTATAATACTAATTGTGGTTACTCCTCTGTTGTAAAACAATTTCAAGCCATCTCTTGATAAGGAAATGTTGTGGGGAGACTTCAAGTGTGAAATTTTTCTTTTTTTTAATCGTCGTAAATATTTTCGATTAGAGTTGGTGATATTGCCCTCTTAAAAAGTCATCAACTATATTTACCACAAGCTCTATGTTGTTTGACGGACATACCTGTTTCTGGGATTTATTTGATTGTAAAGTATATGATTCTCTGAACATCGATAACTTGTTCAGATTTTGTACCTTAGTGCATTTTGTATTGTTATATTATGTTCGCCAGATGGAAGGTAATACTGACTATCGGGCGATTCGCTACAATTGCCACAAACTAAACACCATGGAATTGTTATCGTTGTGGTTCAATTGGCCCCTTACATGTTTTTTTATAGATTATTTTTATGCTTAATGTTTCATTGTAATATGAAAACATCGATCTTTAGTTAACAAGACTTACTTCATTATTATTACCACCGTTGGGTAAGCTGATATTCCAAAAGCTGTTCAACTTTTTAGCTCTTCCGCACACGTGAGATTACCTAATAAACGCTCGTAACTAGTTACAAAACGAGACGCACACACCGGATATATGTATATTTTGTTGCATTGTCTCACATCGGAAAAAAAAGTGGTTGCAAATTTACTTTTACAAATTATTCCCTTTTCATTTAATGTATAAGGGGTAGTTTGTTATTATTATTATTATAATTATTACTTTTATTATTTTGGATTTGGATTTCTAATGGAGGTTTACACAAATGACAGATTTCCGGAAGATGTATGTAAGACAAGAGATGTGCATGCTTGAAGGGCAACTTTTGATTTTGTTTTTTCGGGAGCTAAAGTTGCAAAATCAACTTTTAAGTCCGTGAATATTATTATTTTTACCAATGTATTTTTATATATTGTTCACAAAAACAACAATAAAAATTGTATGGGCAATATAGATACAAAATGATGGTTAGATTTCCATAAGTTAGAAATTTAAAGTGAAGATGATGTCAGAGAGCTATTGCCAAGAGCATAATTTCGATAAGATAGACAAATTACAAGATCAGTTACAACAAGCATTTGATAGATTGGGGGAACCAATTAGATATTGGATAATACTCATACAGTTCCTTATATCTCTTATTCCTGTGTTGAATAAAGAAGAATTGCGAAAACTTCTTCACCATTACGGCACGATAATCACAACCAAAAACAAACAGCCAGACATTGTAATGTGAATATATTTCTTGTTGTCTAACTGAAGGGTGCCTTCCATAGAAGAACAATAATTATCTACTCAACAAAAAAGAGCAACGGATAAAATTCTTACTTCTGCTCTCACATTTCCACCGAAAACGTGGTTTCAAAAGGGGTTAAATAGAAAGTAAAATGACACCACTTTACTATCATCAACCACTTTATCTATTCGGAAACTTTTTTTTTAAAACATAACGAATTAGCAATCCATAAATCCGCAGTAAATGAAAACTAAACACAAACAAAGAAACAAAGAAACCAGGAAATAGATTGCAAATTATCAGATGATAATTTAAATTTCATTGAGACACCCAAAAAAATAAAAATCACACTTTCTGTTCAGGTCCCCCTCACCTACGGGGAAACAATTTCTTGTATCCGGAACAAATCTAAAAGGATAATAATTTAGTAAATTCCGAAACCATTACAATATCCGAACTTTAGAGCAATTTTCTGAGTTTTTCCAAAATCACATAACCCTTCTACAATAAACAATAAATAAAAACAAACGAATAGAAAAGCACAAAAAAAGAAAATATACAGAAAAAGAACATAAGAATTAGAACACATGTACGGAATCTTAAATGATTTTCTAAAATAATCAACATGTTACATTTTCCTCTTTTTTTCTTTTAGGCGGGTTCGCTAAACCGTACTTTTGGATTTCCAACAAATAAAACAAAACAACTACAGTAGATTGTTCGTGGTCTCTCGAGCCTTTTCTTTTTCTATTTCAATTTATTTTTCGTATACAGTATCTCTTCGGGGGTTTTCCCAATATGGCGGTAACATGATGAATAAGGAGTCTTCTAAGTTGCTCACACCTTTCTTTGTATGGTAATTTGGGGCGGTAATATGAAAAAATAATATTAAAAAAGATAAACGTTATACGTATATTGAAGTAGTTCATAACCTATTTTTTTTTTTCTTTTTCGCATCAATGCACTTAGAAATCTATTTTATTTTTGTTGGTGCTGTCGATGCAATTAAAATGAAACTTGAATCGACGTATTGCGAGCTGATAAGAACCAACTAATCAAATTAATGTAGTATATTACCTAGGTGTCTGCCGCAAATTTCCCCTTTTTCTGCTTCTTGTTTTTTTTTTTGGCATCCAAATATAATACCTTTAGATTGGGTTCTTGCCACGAATCGAGCCAACTGAAACATAAGGTTTCTTTCTTTCTTTTTTTTTTAATACCTGTACCATCCACCACCACAGCCCCATGTTACCTAGTCGACTTAATGTCGTGGCGTCGTGTGGCGTGACGTGAGCTGTACTAATTTTCTTATTTTTGGCATAGGAAACCTGTATTTTGTTTAACTCCTCAGATGCATTTTTTTCTTTCTATTGTTAATATTTCGAGTGGTGGTGGTGCTTAAAAAATAAATGAAAAAGAAAGCACAGTTCTATGAATATTACAATAGATTCCATAGTGCTTAAACGCATATGTTTTATGTCTAGTGTCTTCTTTTTTAGCAAGTCATGCATACTAAATCCTGCGGGAGCTCTTTAATCATTGATTCGTGTTCTTGTATTCGAATTGTGATTCGTTACTTTTGTAACGTGACGCTCTCACACTCAGACACGCATACTCTCCATTTCTATTGTTCTTGCTCTTTTGTGTAACATTGATCGACGACATGTCTAAATAGCAAACCAATGAAATTCGTTTGTTACAGTTATTTTTTATTTTGGAAGTTTGTGAGTCTATTTGTCTTATTGTTTTGTTTGACCTTCCATTTTGCTTTATGATTCTTCATATCCGCAAGACACCTGACCAAAATTTTCCAAATGCTAAAATAAGTCTAACCGCCAATAGTGGTAGGAATAATATGGTTAGATGAATTACATTTGGTTACAAACTTACCGCGGAATGCAACTATTGTTAAAATAAGAGCTGGAAAATCCAACAAAAAGTGCGACAAACAAAGATTCAATTGGAGCACAAATGCATGATCGTGTATATTTCAGATTTTGTCTCAGATTTTGGTCAAACATTGACTCAGATTTTGTCCCTAAGATTCGTTTTCTTTGGCGTCTGTTTGAAATCAAAAATGTATTGCATAAGAAAAGCCTATCAGTAGAATTGATCTTTTTTTTTCGGGGCAGGGTTAGAGTGTCGTACTCAGTGCAACCCATGCACATGTTTTAGTTTGGGGGGGGGGAGATATTATAATATTATCTCGAGCCAAGTATTCTTACTATCGTGAGGTATTTTCTCTAAACAATTAATTATCTAAGGTTACACAAGAGCCACAATCGGGGGGGGGGGATGAGGGAAAGACCTGCGTGGGACATTAGTTTTTTTATCTAATTCAATTCACCTATTCAGTCCACACAGCATACCCACATTTCCCAAAAATCGACCCCGATATACAAGGAGTCAACTTCCAGTACATAGCCATGAACTTATTTTATTTTCTGCAACAGTTCAACTGGTTGATCTTAACGTTTCTTCAGCGTATAGGTATTCTTTAGAGTTTTATAAAAAGGAATCAAAAATCACTAAAAGCATGTGAGGTAAAAAGGTTAATATTTTAGTCTCAATTAGTTTAGTTTATTTTCTTAGCTTGCTTCATAAGATATAAAACTTTACTTGTGACAAGTGAGAATGGGAATTGGGGGATCATGAATGATGATGATTGGAAAGAAAGGATATGCTTGATTATGCACTTGAAGGGATTATCTTCTAGTTCACGAGACACGTGAGTTTCGTTAAAAATTGCAATCGCAACAAATTTGACATATACATATTTCAGAAGAATATTATATAAAAGTATACCAATAATATTTTTAGTGTCCAATATCTATATATATAATAAGATAATCTCCAAGTAATAATAGTAAAAAAATACAGGAACAGCAACAAAGAGAACAAGAACAAGAACAAGAATAAATAAAAATGAGTATTATAGTGATATTTTTTACACCACACTTGCATTGACCTCATCAGAAGAATTTTAAACCTTAAACGTAAAACTTTCACAGCCCATCGCACCCTAATTCACCACCACCATCATCAATACCACAAGTCTCACTACCAGCTTAGTCTTCTTATTAGCTACAATGCTCTAATGATAAACAGCTAATTTGATTTGGATAGTGCTAATTAACAACTCGTGCATAGTCTTTCTAGTTGAGTTTTTACTCTAGTAGGATATATATTTTAGCGGAATAACATAACCGTTGCAATCGAAGTATAATTATTTTCAGCTGAATTCACAATATTTATTCAGTCAGAATGACCATGAAACAAAACAGAACTCTAAAATGAATCATTCCGCCCCATTCTACCCTTTGTGTCGGAAGGAGTTCCGTCAAATAACAATTATTCATCCCTTCGGGAAAAATAAATAAAAAATATAAAAAAAGAAACCAATATCAAAACAAGAAAGGGGATAAGTAATATAAAAGGGAACCATGGGAAATGCCGAAGAAAAAAGAAGAAAAAGAATTATAATAACAGTTAAAAATAAGTTGAAAGGGAAGAGCCTCTTTGTTGTTATTGTGACAAAATTGGTTAGATATTTAGTTAACATCTCCATGTCTACTATCCAAACTTTAAAGTTTTAAAGTGTCCTATTAATGATTGTCTAAGAATATTGTCCTTGTAGGGGATAAGTAACCAGATTTTCCGACATCTTCGGCACGATTATATTGTAAACTCAGGCATAACGAAGTTGAGACCGAGAGGAACAACACAAATGATATCAAGATCACGACTGAAGAATTTTGAAACATTTTCCATGTCGCTATATAGGTATTTTTTCGTATGTTCTTATGAACTTGCAATCGTCCTGGAAAAGGAAATATGAATTTTCAGCCATTATACAAGCTTCTTACTAAATTGATGAGGTTCTCCAACGAGACAATACAACTATACGACCTGTAGGTTTATGGCAAACAAACTTTTTATTAAAACCAATCCACAATCACCAAAAGAGAGAGAGAGAGATACAAAAAATATGTTATTATTTCTTATGCTAGACGATTTTAATGTCAATTTAATTATGTTTAACCTTTTATTTCTCAGTTTCAATATTACATTTATTTTTATTTTTCCTGTGCCTTCATATTGTTTTCTGAGGGGAAAATAAAACAACAAAGGATAACTAGTGATCACCTTCGTGGCGACAAGAACAAATACCATTGTTTAGTTTTTCTTGTTTCGTTACTTTGATGACTTATATTTGGTGATTATATCATGTCTAAGAGCAAATTAAAAAACTGACACTAGAAGAGAGACAAGCACCGGCCACGCGGTTATTAACTTCCTAAAAATCACACAAAATTAATGATTATATGGCACGCATTATCTACCTTAAATCATGTATTTTGGACTAAAAATAATATAGCAAAAGTAAAAATACAGTGAAAGGAGACATTTAAAAAAAAAATAAGAAATTTTACTTTTGATTTTGTGTGAATATATTTGGGCTTGTAGTTTTAATCGTGGTTGTGGTTGTGGTTGTGGTTGTGGTTGTGGTTGTGGTTGTGGTTGTGAACATCGTTGCTACTATATTAAACATCCTTAATTTATCCGAACATGTGCTACTTTTATATGTTCATATTTATTATTTTGAGTGAATTGTAAAAGAAAAATATACATAGATAGCAAACAAAAAAAAAAAATAAGAACGCAAAAAAAATGCAACCAGAAAAAAACCCCCCAAAAAAAAGACGAGTTTACTAAGGAAGTAGTAAATAACAAAGTTGAAAACAATATAGACCTGCTAGCCGAAAAGATACAACAACAAAAGAGCCGAAGTTACATTTTCAATTGATAAAGACGAAAGGGAGGCAAGGGTAGCTTCTGGTGGCTGGAGATGGAAGGAACGGCTGGTCATTCAACAGATTTCCAGAAGGAAAGCAGAGAAGCAGGGAATGAGGGGAGGCCACTTGAAGGGGGGGTGTGTGTGTGTATTTCAAGACAGGAAAATGACAAGTTTCCAATCGTGAACAATTTTTGGTATATCCTACCCATTGTGATCATCGTTAATAGCCCAGAATCCACATGTTGGTTAACTGATGTCATTTTCCGAATTTTTAGTAAATTCTACATAACTGTCTTTCTATCGTCTTATGACATACTTTGATTTCCTAAGTCAAACAATTTTGTCCAATATATTTTAACGCATCCAACATAGAGGAGAAGCAAGACGGGTTGTTTGAAGATATACACCCAAGCATTGTGGGCCAGAAAGAGCGATGATTGAATTATCAACTGGCACACATAGACATACGCAAAAACAATAGCTGAGAACAGCTCGTTGATTCTTTCTTTCATTCGGTCGGTCGGTCGGTCGGTCGGTCGGTCGGTCGTTCGTTCTTGCCAAAAGATCGTACTTTAAGATGCAGTCGGACTTAGAAAATAATTAAAAAGGACAAGAATAATGAACCACACCTGGTTAATACTTTATCTCTCTTGCTCAATTATAATATTTAGTATCAAAAGCTAAAGAATTGAAAAAAATCAATTACGATACATTTTCTTGAACTTCTCTCGACTTAGATATCGAATTATAATAATGATATTATTTCCAACAATGTCATACAATTCAGTAAAAGACAATACAAGGCAAATGAATGTCGTGACAACTACTATCTCTCACCCACACACTCTTTAACTCTCTATCTGTCTATCTCCACTTGCGCTATCATTTTCTATGGGCCAGATAGTGATTTAGAGTTTTCTTTTTCAAGAAATGGAAAGGCAATGGTGCATGGTCACATTTTTCACATTTCCTTTTTTCCCTTTTTATGTCAAATTGTTCTGGTAATCCAGTTTTGACGTTGTTACACATTATTGTATGGAACGGTAAAGTTTTCAGAAAAGTTTGTGCTGTCGTTAGTGTTAATGTCGATGTCGTTTCTATTCTTCTAGCCTTACGGAATGTCCCATTTCTTGAAATTCAAATCTTTTTCATGTAACCAAGACTAAATACAAACACAAACACAAACACAAACATAACCAAAAACACAAAGGCAAATGCAAATGTAAATGCAAAAGCTAACACTAAATTGTGAACTAAAAATATGCATATTGAATAAAACATCGAACTGGAAACACAAAACGAAACCTTCTTTTCTTTTTGGGTCTTCTTCTTCTTTTTTTTTTTTATTTATTTTAGCTCTGACTTAAAGAAAACCTTAAATACAAAAGAAGGTCAAGTAAAACATTTCATTTGGGCGGTTGAATTGCGTAAAAAATTTTTTTTTATTCTTTCGTTGTTTCTGTTCTTTGAGTGGAAGTGGATTTAATTTTATTATTTATATTATCTGTATTTCCTTCGTAGATATTTTTTCATTCATAGTTTTTTCTTTTCAGTATTTATTTGGGTCGACGCTCTCATTGCTTTTGCTTTTCTACCACCCTAACTTCTTTAATTAGAACTCCATTTCCAACCACATCAACTAAGGAGAACTCACTCAAGCATATCTTCTGTTGGTCGATGTTCATTAACTCTTGAATCACGACTATCCATTAGCAAGACAGAAGAAAAAAAAAAGCAGTACAGTAGTGCAGCAAGAAAAAAAAAAGAATACATAATTTGTTGTGCGTAGAAACAAGAAAGAGAAGTAACAAAATACAAGTTCACCCATTCCCTCCCAAATAGAGAAAAAAACCACCACCATTAGAACAATAGCCACCTAACCATCCTAACCTGTTCATATCGTGCAAACAATCATTCAACGCCCCCCTCCGAAACACACTCCCGATATTGAAATAATACGATACTTCCTCAGAACCTGAGCATCACAAAAGGAGCAACCACACAGTTTCTAATTTCATTTACTTGCACTCGGATCTACACTTTGGTTTTAGTGCGACAAAAGCTGACAACAAGCAAGACATACTACATTGTTTAGGCAATTGCACATATCCCAATTTCCTCATTTCCTCATTTCCTCATTTCCTTTTTTCCACATTTCCATTTTACTTCATTTCCTCTGCTTTGTGTATCATACCACAGAAGAGGAAACCAGTCATTTTCAGGTAGATTTTTTTTACTCTTTGTTATTGGGGGTGATCTACTTTTTTTTCAACTCATTTCACCTCATACCTGCAAGTTCAACGTCGTTTTTCTTTTCGAAGAAGATTTCCGTCATCTTTTTTCCAAACCCTCATTCAATTTTCATTGTGATCAAACTGAACTCACCTTCATTGAGTAATAACCAGTGACTTTGTGGGCGGAAGTCTATCCCATTGAATCCATCCTTTTTTCATTTTGAAGAGCCCATTGTTGAAGAAAAAACGGGACCTTTCTGAGGGAAAAAATTTTGACAAAGGAAATTTCACAGTCATCGATTTATCAAGGGTATCACCACACCCTTTTAGTCTGCCCTTTGGATTAATCAAACCTTCAATTTCTTTGAGCGTATATAGAGAACTCATTGAACTTGTTGTAGCGATTGTGGTTGTTTACTTAGACCAGGAAAAGAAATGGATTCTGACAACAAACAAAAGCATGATTATACTACCGAGCATTCAACCAAAAAACCCACATTACCTCCAATTCAACAATTGACCAATGGTCAAGTGTTCGATCATAGGATTTTAAATTCCGAAGGCCAGTTAAATTCATCAACATCAAAGGGTGTACTGTTAAACAGCCCGTCTGAGGGTGTTGCCTCAACCGCGAATTTTCTGGATCGCCAGCAACAACTACAACAACAACAACAACAGCCGCATCGTCAGCAAATATCCCATCAACCCATTCATCCCGTTCACCAAATCCCTGCATCTCTACCCAATCATTTACATTCATCTCATTCATCGCGATTTCTACCTATTCGTGAGCAACAACAATCTTCACCAAATGAAAATCAAAAACAACAACAAGATCAACACCCTAATAATATCATACCTCAACAAGATAATCAACATCCAACTTCACCTCCATCTCCCTCAGCCTCTAATACATCAAAACCAAAATTAGTGAAGAAATATTTCTGCAAAATATGTTCCCAAGGATTCACACGAAAGCATAACATGGTGAGTCATGAATTAATCCATTCCTCCTTGAAACCACATGTTTGCAAAGTGTGTAATTTGCGATTTAGAAGAATTCATGACTTGAAAAGACACGAGAAGCTACATACAGGAGAAAAACCATATGCATGTTCAAAATGTTCACGAAGGTTTGCCAGACCTGATGCTTTAACTAGACATCAGAATTCTGCAAACGCATGTACAGGATTAAGTGGTTCTGCATCCCGAACTATCAATGAAGGTGAAAATGACATAAGAAGAGATTCAGTTGAGCACAATGTGACCCCTGTGACGACAGCAAACACAATGAGAACAACTACAAGTGAAGCATATTTAATGAAACGAGATTCTAGCTTTACTCATGTTAATGAGAGTGTAGCAATGGAGAATAACCGGAGACCGAGCACAGCAACTGAAGCTATAAACCTTAATGCACCCATATCTGGATCAAGAGATATGAATGACGAGAATTTGAATTCTCGGCCGCCATTGATTTCAAATTCTGTGTCTCTACCGCACCAACATTTTCAAACAGGACAAGGGGCATCACCTCCATATCATAATCAACATTCAAGATTACCCTTGCAGCATTCACATTCCACACCAGCAGCACCAATTCCTATACCAACCCAGTATCTGCATCAGAATCAACCACCACACCCTGGTCAATCTCAATCTCAAGGGCAGCAATCTCCCCGCCAACAACACGGGCAACAACTGCCTCTCGGATCTCAGTTATATCCTTTCCAGCAGCATGTACATCATCCAAATCAGGGATTACCAACAGCTGGCCCTTCATCTCAATACAGACAACCTCATCAACAAGTACCTCCGCTACCATATCCTCCGCAAGCATATATCCCTTACAATTCAGCACATATTCCTCCACCACAACAGCATCTAATAGGAGGAGGAGGAGGGCCACATATTCAAGGATCAGGACAGGCTCCGCCATTCCCATATATGCCCCATACTTCCTACCCACCCCAGGGCTCGTTACATTTGGGTATTCCTAAATTCCAGCCTCACCAAGGAACTCCATCACAACAAACTTTGCAACCAATCCACCAGTCCACTCCGATATCATCAACAACAAGTAATACATCAAATGCCCCAACTGGTGTTCCTTCTACATCGGCAACTGGTGTTTCACAACCTCCCCATGGCCATCAATCTGAGCACATTGTATCAGTGAACACAGTATCCTCTTCACAATCCGCAGACCAACAGCAAAGGGGAGATGGTGCATTTGGAATTCCTAATAGTCCCGCTGGTGCTCCTCATGGGCCATACAGACCATATCCGATTCAGACGGGTGGCCAACATGATTTTCCGCCTCCACAGTTTGGTCAAGGGGCAATTCAGCCGCAACAAACCACACGTCCACCACAAGAAAGTCCAAGGCAACAACCTTTGAAACAATACCCGGGAAATATCAATCAAGGAGATAGTCCAAAACAGACAGTTCCGGTTGATGGTTACTTCGATACAGGTTCAAACCAACCATCACATTTGCAGACAAATCATGGGCAATCACCGACTTCCGTGTTAATCCCATCTCAACAACAAATAGGTGCGTCTCCTACACAAAGAGGAGGTCCCATGAAAGCTACAGGAGGTGAGGTAACTAAAGAGGGAGAACAGAATCAAGGTGCAACGGTGCGAGAGGCTTCCCAAGGACAGTACATTCCATACGCAAGATATCAAGAGTTGTATAATTATACGCAGTCCATACAAGATAGTCTAACTCAATTGAATAATCGATTAAATAATTTAGAGAAAAAGGAAGAAGAAAAAGAAAAGCCCAAGTGATTGATCTCATCGAGAGAGGAATGGAAGATTTACGGCTTTTATTTTTGTGAATGTTAGAGATTGTGATTATGATGAATGTTTTGTGATGGCCTCTAATCTTGGGGTATTATATGATCATGATTATAGAAAATAAAAAGTTGACTTTTAATTGTATTTTTCAATTCTCCGTATTATTTTAACTATTTTAATTTTTTGAAAAATTTTTTTTGAAAGAATTTTGTGGATTATATGGTTTTTGCTTCTTCACGGAAGACATGTATTAATAGTTTTTTTTTGTTAAAAAGAGTACTAACAACAGTAATATATAATGATATCAATAATCAGGATATATTCGCATGTAGTAGTAACTTGGTTGTTATATCTCTTAATGTGCAGCAACATATGTATGAACTAATGTATAGTCATGTACACTAATGTGCTTACTTAAATCTCTGCTTGTTGGTTGACCTTTTTTTGTTTTGTGGACTTTGCTTTCGATGGTTTGTATTTTTCGCATCCAAAACAAAGGAAATGTTAGCCGGATATTACACAAATTAACCACCAACTGCGACAGGAATAGCCTTTTCGCTTCGCACCAGATGAGACGAGTGGAACAGCCCAAAGTCAACACCAAAACATCATTGCTTGGTATTACTAGACGAAAAGTTCAAAACAAAGAGGATACACTAGGCTCGTAAAGCACCAGTAGATTATCTCGTAGGTTACAGCTGATATTGTTCAATTTATTATACATATACATCTGTTTAAAACATTCCGGGCCAAGAAATCTCAATCTCATATTTGTTTGTGTGCAATTTTCTGCACCGTTCATACGAATTGATTTGAACTAGAATTCATTGTAGTTGAAAGGGGAGATTCAGAAAGACGATTCCATGAAACACAACGTTGAAACAGAGTAAAATATTTCATAACTCCGAAAAAAATTAAGGGGTGTAATATTATTATAATCTATGGAAGAAACGTTAAAGAAGGAGAACACATTTTAAGCACCGTGAACCAACTATTGCAAATAAGACATCAAGAATAATTTTTGGATTTTCATATCTATGATTTGACATTTCAGAAATTACCGAAAATGCAGTAGTTTTAATCTTGATGGATTAATGCAAATCATATTAAACTGCCTATCCAGTATGTTTTTCACTTGCAAGAATAAATCGTGTTGATTCATTTTATCATGTTCAAGATATTCCGGTATATATAGCCTCGATAGTAGGTATCACCTATCAATCTTTTCAAATTGGACAAACAAAGCTTTTCTATATTAAACCAAAACACGATGAAGGTTGTGGAATTACCTTGTCGTCACATTATTTCCCCAATTTCATAACTCCATAACCAAAAAAACACAATCACGTCACGTATATGACAACAAAAGGTTGATTAGAATTAATTTGATGTAATGAAAGTGGAAAAGAATCAATAATATGTTATCTATTTTTATTTCTGGAACATCGGATCAAATACTTTTTTGGTTGTGTTGATGGGAATCACACCTTTTTTTCTTTTAGAGTTTCCATTGTCATTTTAATTGCATTGTATTTTGCTAAGGAAGTGGAATTCGACAACGGTATTTCTGGTTTCCATATGATGAGGATTTGACCTCTAGGATATGCTAACCAATTAGACGTCGATCTTTTTGAAAAGGTGACTGCTACCTGACCAGGATGCGCTTATGCAAAGTTTTCCTTCAAATATACGGATTGTATTATTTCTGGAATACTTTCCCCAGAATTATCATCACTTTACAACCTGTTCACATCCAGACACACATACTGGAGAAAGATAAGATGTGCCTGGTAACAAAAAAACGTGACGGATAAGCATTATTGTATCGTTCCACACTACCAAATAATTGTGCGTATTCCTTTTTGTAAGACTTTCTTTGCTTTTTTCCCCCTTATCACACATTTATACATTGGTGCCATAATAAAAAAAAAAAATACCTACAGCTGTAACCACCATCTTATTAGTCACTTTCACCCTCCCCCACTCCGACGCAGCAGATAGTTTCATATTTGATTGGAAATAGAAAAGGAAAAAGATACAGACTACCGTTAATGATGAGCTCAAACCCAGGTCAAATTGATCACTCCGGATCAAGTATCAATGAGAAGAACCACCACCACCTGGATAACGCAAAAATTGCCACTACAAATAGTGACGATAATTCCACCACAATTTCTGATTCCATAGTTGATATTCCTTCTCCACCACCAAAAAAATCCACTACAGCTTCAACACCGGTTGCACCTGTTGATGAGGACTGGTCTATTATATCGTCTTCTTCCGATTTAGATGACGAGAGATCAACCACCAGTTCATTTGACTACCAAAGGGGATTTGGTGACTCAAACAACCTCACCAAGAACACCAATGACAACAATAGGGAATCTTTGCAAGTCCCTTATCAATTTATCAATGCTGCTAAGGTTGGCGGTGATGAACAAGAAACTTTGAATGCTAATCTTGAAGATTCCCAGAATACAATTTCTACTCCTTCGGAATCTCCTTCGTCGGCTGATTCAGTCATAAATGATTGTGACGTTGAAGAAGATGAAGCTTCTGATGACTTGATTGATGTTGATTCAAAGATTAAATTTTTTGAAAACTTAAATGATTCTATTAAACAGAGATCAACTCAATTTTATCAAGACTTTGCTAAAGCCCATTTCGATAACTATATTGCTGAGCAGCAGCAACATCAGGGCGGTTTCAACGGCGCTTCCACTTGTTCTAGTTCTTCTTCTTCGGCTGATTACGATTTGGATGATACTATTGAGATATTAACAGAAGGAAGTAAGGTGATTATTGGTTCTTCAAACGAATTGAAATCTACAATGCTTCAAGAAAAACCAAAATCGGTGCCAAATAAGTCAAAGTCGAAGTCAAAGACTAAGGTGAAGAAGAATAAGAAGTTGTTGATTCGTGGGCTTGAGAAATTGCTGGCTTTCTTGGAGGCTCATTCGGATTATCTCTATTACTACATCTTTATTTCTATGGTAATTGGAGCTATCCCAATTTATTATTTTTTCAATTATATCTTAATCACCCCACCTGCTAAACCAGTTACTTCAATTGACAAGTTGAATGAAGTTTGGAATAATTTGTTGTACGAAGACGTCTCAACAACCGGTATATTTGGCAAGAAACAAAAGATCAACAAGTTGTATCAATTCGGAAATGTTGTTAAAGACAAGTTCAATGATGAATTAATACCTCAGGTTAATTTATATTCAGAGAGGGTGAAATTATATACCACAAATACCTTGGTGCCTCAGTGTGCGAGATTTTGGGCTAAAACTCAAGAATTCGGAGAATCAAGTCTGAATAACTTAGGAAGATGGTGGAGTGAGTACAGCACATTGGGAGTGGATAAGTTTAATTTGTATAGTAAAATCGGATATGCTAAAGCAGTGGAGTATCAAGCAATTGGATCGACATATTTGGATATTTCCTACAACACCACTAGTCAATACTCAAAGATTTGGAGAAAAAACATAATAGCTGGTTCTAATGATGTTTACCATAATCTTAAGTTTATATTTAAACAGGAAACGGAACATGCTAAAGTATTGTCAGCTGGTTTTCTTGAGAAAATGAAGGTTTTTAATGAATATCAAAAGGAGAAAGTTGAAGAAGGATGGGTACAAGTGATGAGTTTATGGCGCACTGAAGCTCCAAAATTTAAAGCTACTTTAGACCATAATTCAGTGGAGATTTATAAACACAGCAAGAGATTCTACGACAGAGTTGTTGACATGTTGAATAATTGACTCTTTTTTGTTTTGTTTTTGGTTTCTACTTTCAATTCTACCCATCCCCAAGTCGTTTTTCCTTTTCTTAGATGTTTTTAACTGTTCCAATGTGTTCCTTTCTTCCTCATATTTCCAGCCTTCTTTGTTTTGTTTTGGGCTTACTTTTGTAGTGACTGACCACTTTTGGTGATTTTTTTCCAGTCTTTTTTTTTTTTTTTTGTTCTTGATTAATTTATATGTTTGGCTTTACTAATTTTTTGTGATTTTTTTTTTATATTTGTATAGGTTATACTATTGATATCTTTATTGTTATAACATGTTGCAGTCCCATCTTTTTTTTTTGTTTTGTTTTTGCAATCGATATATCGTGCATGGGTGATGACAGTCGTGCACAAGTGTCTAGAAAATTCTCGTTCCTTTTTGAAAGGTTTGTCCTACCAGTGAACAATCAACGAGGACGAAGAAAAATCTTTTTCAGCAACAACTTGCGGACAACCAAAAATCATTCCAGTTCTCTTTTTACCTATCACTAGATAATTGTTCACTTGTTAATTTCCTTAATTTTTTTTTTGTTTTAATTCCACCAAGTTGTATTATTAGTATTCTAGAAACATACCTTGAATATTGTTATATATCACCGAAGAACAAACAACAACAAGAAAGAAAGAAAGAAAGTAAGAAAAAACAAAAAAGAGACAGCACTAATATAAATTTCAATAAACCATGGGTATTCCAAAATTCTTTAGGTTCATCTCAGAGAGATGGCCTTTAATCTCACAATTAATTGATGAGAATCAGATCCCCGAATTCGATAATTTGTATCTTGATATGAATTCGATTTTACATGCATGTACGCATTCAAATGATGACACGTTAACTAGACTTACGGACGATCAAATGTATAGTGCTATTTTCAACTACATTGATCATTTATTCCAAATCATTAAACCAAAGAAAACTTTCTATATGGCTATTGATGGTGTGGCCCCTCGAGCTAAGATGAATCAACAAAGAGCTCGTAGATTTAGAACTGCTTATGAAGCAGAAGAAAATTTGAAAAAAGCTAGAGACAATGGTGAAATTATACCTAAGGAAGACCCATTTGATTCGAATTCCATCACCCCAGGTACAGAGTTTATGAGTAAATTAACAGTGAATTTAAAGTATTTCATTCATAAGAAAATAAACGAGGATTCCAATTGGGCCAATATTGATATTATCTTGAGTGGACATGAAGTTCCTGGAGAAGGGGAACATAAAATCATGGAATATATTAGGTCCGTTAGATCACAACCAGATTACAATCCAAATGTCAGACATTGTATTTACGGTTTAGATGCCGATTTGATCATGTTGAGTTTAGTTACTCATGATCCGCATTTTGCATTATTAAGAGAAGAAGTTTCTTTTGGTCCTTCCAAACGTAAAACTCTTGGTGATAATGATTTGCATGATCAAAAATTCTTCCTTTTGCATTTGTCGTTATTGAGAGAATATTTGAGTTTAGAGTTCCAAGACCTTGAACATCAATTGAAATTTGAATATAATTTTGAACGAGTATTGGATGATTTTATTTTAATTATGTACGTCATTGGTAACGATTTCTTGCCTAATTTACCAGATTTGTTTATAAACAAAGGTGCATTCCCATTGTTGATTGCCGTTATTAAACAAACTTTATTGGATAGTGATGGTTACATTAACGAGAATGGGAAGATCAATTTGAGAAGATTAAACATTTATTTCAAGAAATTATCCAACTTTGAATTTGAAAATTTTGAAAGGAAAGAAGTTGACGTTGAATGGTTTAACAAGAAGTTAAATGATGTTTCCATTTCTGGTGAAAAGAAACGTCAACAATTGGGTAAATTAATTATCTTGAAAGATCAGAAAAAATTGGTTGGTTCTATTAAACCATGGCTCATGGAATGGGCTTCCCAACCAATCACTGAGTTGTTACATTTAGAAAACGAAGGAAAATTACCAACTTTGCCTTTGAACAAAGAAGATGTGGAGAATAATTTGGATTTCATCAAAGAGTTTGCTTTGCAAGCAGGATTCTTGATTATCCATTCCAAATCTACCGACAGTTATGAAGCCAAGATAGATATTGATGGTATAACACCAAGTGAAACCGAAGAAGAACACACTGATAGGATAAATGAATTAAGAAAAACCATCAAAGAGTACCAATCCGCAGAATTGATTGAAAGTGAAGAAGTTTTGAATGAAACTAAGAGTGTTTATTCTGATAAATTCGAGAATTGGAAAGAAGATTACTACCAAAGTAAGTTGCATTTCTCCAACAAGACTGATAAGGAGGAATTATTAAAATTGACCACCCATTATGTGGAAGGTTTACAATGGGTTTTGTATTATTATTACCGTGGTGTTCCATCTTGGAATTGGTTCTACAAGTACCATTATTCACCAAGAATATCTGATATTTCCGTGGGGTTGGAATATTTGCTTGAAAACAACATTGAATTGACTTTTGAAAAATCACATCCATTCAAGCCATTCGAACAATTGATGGCCGTGTTACCTGCCAGATCAAGAAAATTAATGCCTTTGGTTTACCGTCCTTTAATGACCGATGAAAAATCTCCAATAATAAATTTCTACCCACATGAAGTTGATATTGATATGAATGGAAAAACCGCCAGCTGGGAAGCAGTGGTGTTGTTGGATTTTGTTGACGAAAATAAATTAATTGAAGTTTTGAAACCAATTGAAGCTAAATTATCACCTGAAGAAACAGCCAGAAATTCCTATGGCTATCCAATTAAATTTATTCATAATCCACAAATCGATCATCTTTATTCAACTTCATTGCCTGGGTTTTTCCCAGATATTGAACATGACAAATGTTACGAAGAAGAATTTATTTTGCCAGAAATTGAAAATCTTAGAATTGGATTTATCGAAGGAGCTAGAACGGGGTTGGACTTATTAGCTGGGTTCCCAACTTTGGATTCTGTTCCATTCACTTCAGAATTAGCTCTTAATGATGTAAAAGTTTTCAACTTCCCATCCAGATCAGAATCTATGATTTTAAATATTGAAAATGTTTGGGCTGATATTACCGTCGCTCAATTTGCTCAAAGTTTTACCAACAAGTTGGTTTATTCAAAGTGGCCATTCTTGAGAGAATGCAGAGTGGTTAGAGTTATGGATAGTGAAACCAAATATGAATCATACAGAACAGAAAGTGGTTTAAAGAAAGTTGTTGGCACTGAATTGACTGCAGATGACAGGAAACAATTCCGTTCGGATGTTTCTAATCTTAGAGTTTCTTATGATAAACAAAAGGGTGTTAAATTAGGTGCCATTGAGACCTTAGTTTATGTCAAACCAGTTAACGGGTTAATCAGAAATCAAAGAGGTGCATATGTTAAAACTTATGCCAAGGAAGAAGAAGTTTACCCAATTCAATTGATTGTTAAAGAAGTGATTAATAAAGATGAAAGATATGCTGCTAGACCGGCTTTACCAATTGACCAAGAATTCCCAATTGATTCTCAAGTTGTGTTCTTGGGTGATATGGCTTATGGTTCTCCTGCCAAGGTTGTTGGATTTAGTGATGATAAAAAGAAATTGAATATCAAGATCTTCAAGATTCAATCCACTGCTGAACCAAACATTGGTAAGAGAAGATCAGCCATCGAACACAAGGAAATTAGGTACTATCCTTCATTTGAAGTTAGCAAGACTTTAAAGATGAGTCCATATTTGTTGTCAAGAATCACCAGTCAATTTATTGTCAAGGATGGAAGGCAAAAGATTGATATTGGTTTGGAATTAAAATTTGAAAGTAAGAGACAAAAAGTTTTAGGATACACCAAAAAGCTGGCCAATGGAAGGGTTTGGGAATTTTCTCCACTTGCAGTTAATTTGATCAACAAGTATAAGACCAAATTCCCATCATTATTCAAGAGTTTGGAAAATGTTGGAAATAACATTCCTGATGTTTCAGAATTCCTGAGCAGTTCAGAAATTAAAGAGGTGAGATCATGGTTGAAGGAAGTTAAACTGGAATTAATTCCAGTGTCATTGGAAAGTGAATCATTTACCAAATTTAGTTTTCAAGCAATCGAACAGTACATGGATACTTATATCTTGAACCAAGTGCCTACCATTAACAAAGATATACGTGGTGTTCCAAGAGATGCCATTTTAAATGCTAGCGAATCCTATCAATTGTTAAGTGATCAGAGATTCGATTTAGGTGATAGAGTTATTTACGTCCAAGATTTTGGTAAAGTTCCAATTTTATCAAAAGGTACAGTTGCATCTATTTCAACTGTTGGCAGTAAGTCTTCTTTGGGTGTGATATTCGACGAACCATTGTTGGGTGGTAATAATATGGGAGGCAAATTGAACAGTAATCGTGGTTTGATTATTGACTCTTCTTTGGTTTTGAATTTGTCTGATAGGCAATTTGTCTACCATTCTCAAGCTTCAAAGAACAGAAAGAAAATGACTGAAGAAGAAAAGGTTGCCAAAATCAAGGCATTTGAAGCCAAGAAGGCAGCTGGTCAACAAAAGAGGAACCAACCATCTAAAGCACAACATCCAGTTGAGCAAAAAAATTCTGATGATTCTGCAACTGAGCAACATAAACATCAAAAAGGTTCCATCGAGTTGTTATCATTGTTAAGAAAGAAACTGGATAATACTGATGCTAAAGGTAGCGAACAAAAAGAGAAGTCTTCTAATGATGCAGATGCAGCTGATGATGACGAAAGAGTTGATCCAAATGCAATTAAACAAATTTATGGACATATTTACTCAAATATGATGAATCAAGGTACTGGTGTTGCACCTATCCCTCCCCAAGGCGCCCCAATTCCATATGGTGTTCCACCACAACAAATGACCTTCCAACAACCTCCACCTCCAGGATATATACCAATAATTCCTGGTGTGCCATTACCTCCTAACTTTTTCCCTCAACCATATGCTCAACTTCCACAACAGCAGCCACAACAGCAACCACAACAATATCCTGTATCTGCTCAGGAATCTGAAAATGGAACTACTGAGAGAAAAGAAAATGCTCGTGGCGGAAGAGGTGGTCATAGAGGTGGATTTAGAGGTAGAGGTAATGGATCAAGAGGTGGTCACAGAGGTGGAAACAGAGGTGGTAACAGAGGTGGTAAACCATCACAACAATCACACAAAAAAGATCCACAAGACTAATGACCAAATATTAAATATTTCTTTATCTATGTATACATGTATAAATACAATCAAAGCTAAAGCCCTTTGTTTTTGTTATTGATAGTGTTATATATATATATGTATTATTTTTAACTATGTACATGCAAATAATACTCTATATCATTACTTGTATCATTATTTTGTCGTAGAATCATTACCCTTCTTGTTCTTTTCAGCTTCAGCTTCTGCATACTTCTTCCTAATATCAACATGTTTTTCACCTGGTAAATTAACCAATCCTAAACTTTCCCAATTAGATTCTTCCATTAATTGATGATCCATTCTACATTTCAAATATTGTTTAGCTAAGATTCGACAATTAGGGGCATTTTTATTCTCGGTGAATTTCATACATTTCAAATAATTCTCCATAAAAGAAGAACATTCTCCATCGTGATCTAATGGGAATGATCCTCTTTCGGGTGGTGTTGGTGTCCACGGACGAAAATTAGCTCCTGGAGCTCCTGATGCCATGGTGGTGGTATATGTTTTGTAAGTATTTGGTTAGTTGATGTGACGGACTTTGAAAGTGGGTTGGTTTGGATTTTTTTTTTTCTTTCTCTCTTAAGCTTTCGTGTGGTGATATTTTCCACAAAGTTTGGAAGACCAAAACAAAAAAAAGTAATTGGAAGGAAAGTTGTAAAGACTTGTAATTTATGGAGATAAAGGGATTTATTGGACGGTCAGTATAGAGGTGGCTTTTACAATTTGATGACTTATCTTTGTATAAACAACAATAAAATAAATGTATATATATTTGACAATAAAAAAATATAGTGCTAGATGGGTTTGGTTTCAAATAGAAACAATTTAGTAATATAAACTAAGGCCAATAGTCATTAGGCCCTAATTCAGAGAAAAGGAAACATATACGTAGCACTATATGTTGATGACCTATTAATATGAACGTTTCCAAATAAAGATATTTGTTTGAAAACCCCAAAAAAAAAAAAAAGTTTGGCACAGACATTGCTTATATAGTTTTTCCTTTCACTCAGCGTGGCCAAAAAAAAATCTCACGACATGTGCTGACAATTTCTTGTTCTAATTTCTGTTTGGCATATTTCTGCAGAAATCACGTTTCATCCATTTATATCACATATATATTTACTTACTAGATGGAACACATTATTAAGTACACTGGAAACTATAGGTTTTCTTATTGGATCTATTGATAGATTTTTTCTAGACTTTGTTACCAGCGTATCATGCAACTTACTGACTGTCTATTGGCAGTTTTTTTTACAACTATTCTCTTCCCAAAAGTTCATATAATATTCACATCAGAACCTCAAATTACCTTGATATGATGTCAGTTTATTAGTAAATGTACATCTACGAATCTCATTAAATCTGTCTATTGGTGAGTAATATAGATTGGTTCTTCTGTACCTTTCAAAATTATTTTTTAACGAGTTCTAAAGTCATTCATACGTCAGCCACATAACCTTAAGTGCTAATTACCTCTAATAATTCTATTTAAAGTAAAATTTGATTTAATCATATATGCTTTACACTACACCCATACATTACGTAAAACATCTAACCCAAGGAGAATCCACAGTTCTAATCGTACGATCAACCTCACAACCGGGCTAGACTCTTTCTCCTTGATTTCTCTCCTATCTAAACAAAGTATCAACAAGAGCTGATGCCTGCTTCCTTTTTCGTGGTTATGTTTATACCTGTCAACAACCTTAACCATCTGATGGTGGATCTAAACTCCGGTTGGTATTACATGCTGTCCAATTTGCTCATACTCCCCCTCCTCTCCTCCACTCCCCTCTATTCAATTGATACTAACTTTTTTTTTCAGTTAATAACGGCTTTCTCTTTGTCCAAATCATGCACAATGTCAATACAATAGAGATTGCCAACGGCTTCCCGAGTGGAGAGAGAGTAAGAGAACGAGAGCTAGAGAGAAATTTGGCGGGGGAGGGGGGAGTGAATTGGCGTTAAGGTGCGCCTATCAAAGCGAGGGCATAATTATGAATCGTGACAATTGGTAGCACTGTGAGAAAACATAATAGAAAAAAAAAAGTTAAAAGTCAAAGGTGGGGAAAATTCTGATGATTCCTAGTTTTCCCGGTATTCAATGAAACACTTCCAATGGCATTTGACAACTCAGTCTCCTCTTTTTTTTCTATAAACCCTGTTATATTAACAGGAATGCCGTGTATTGGAAAAGAACTTGCGATATGACCAGCACATCCCTAGAAATCAAAATCAATGTTTCTGAAATGAAAAAAAAAGCATGAAACCAAACCAAGGGGAACGCAACGTTACATTGGTTCAACAACCAGGAGAGTCACATGATGGAAAGGTCACATGGGATTCATGTTTGTTTTCTTAATACTCGAGTGACGGAAAATTTTACCTTACTTAGGTCGGGTATTTTTATGTTTCTTTTTTTTTTTCAGATAAAATGTCGTCCGAGTGAACGCATCTCAAAAGTATATCGGATAAAAGGATGCAACCAAGAGTTATCTATCAATGAGATTAGTACAGAAGTAACGGAATTGTTCATGTATGGGCAATTGAATACGTCGAGCGTATGGGGGACACTTGGTGTGTCATTAATCCTTATCAATGCCATCTTCAATTGTGATGTAAAAAAAAAGAGCAAAAGAATTGGATACCAGAGGACTATTTAATGATTACAAAAAGAGCCATTAGTCCGGTTGTAAAAAAAAAAATAATAGATAAATAAGAAATCAAAATTATTCTGGATCCCACTCTATCTTCATTTCTTGCACCCACAGACTGAGTAAGGACAGGCCAGGACTTGAACAGTGTATTATATATTAATTACATCACAGTAACTCACAATCAACCAATTTATCCGTTGTTTGTTTTGTTCGGAATAGGTATGAGCCACACCAACTCACACTCTCCAGTACCGACGCTATTTGCAACCAACCAAGTAAACAGTTCAAAAGATTAATGCCAACCATTTCAATTCTTTTCTTCCAACACAATCACCCATTTGATATCCCATTCAATTAATATAACTATAATTCACACCACATCATAACATTGAAACCACTGTTAACTTGGTTAATATCAATATCCATTCAGTTCTAAATTTTACTGCCCGCAAAATCTCACACGACATTTACGCGACATTCAACTCAGAGAACAAATTTGTTTTTTTCTTGAACTGCCCCGATAGCGGTTAAGTTTCTTTTACCTTGTGAATTTTTTTTTAACTTCACACATAAACAAGTCACATATTAATAAATAGATATATATGTATAAATGATACATCCAATAGAAATTCTTTGTTACTCTTTGATTTATAACGCCGAGCAGTTCAAAAAGGAAAAATAAAAAAAGAAACAGCGCTCATAAAAATTTTCTTTTCTTGCAACAAAATAACCAGAAAGCACCACAAGCATTTCCACACACAGACACCGCTAATCAATCTATTTTTTTTTTCCACAAATAAATAAATAAATAAATTCACCAACAATTTCCCAAGTTTCAAAAGAAGTCTTTTTTTGTTCTTTTTTTTTTATATTTATAAATTTAATTTCCCCAGATTTTATATCTTTTGCTTATTCTTCTTCTCCCATTTCTTCCTTTTCGTCTAATCTACAAGAATCTTGTTGATTTGTATCGTTCATCCTTTCCAATTCCCCCCTCCCCCCACCTCACAGTTCACACTTTGTATTGCAACCATTCTCAATACAAACCCTGATTGATAGTGAGAGAGAGAGAAAAAAAAAAAAAAAAAAACTACCGTTCTACCGAGGCAAAGACACAGGACAAACAAAAAAGAAACTTGAATCACAAAAATTTTTCATCTGAGTCAACCAAATTGAACCAAATTAGTGAAATTTTTCTTTTGTTAAATAAAATCTCCATATTTCCTCGAATTTACATTTTTTTAAATATTTTTTTGCTTTTAAAAAAAAAACAACATTAATCTTTTGTCGACTATTCCCATCGTTATTTGACTTTCCCTTTATAGATTTCATAAATATTCATTATCAATATGAGCGCTGAATTAAAGGCAAAGGAAATCTTCAACCAATTTGCAACTGTTGGTGCTAACCAAGAAAAAATCATCACCTTACCTGATTTCGTCGACGTCTTGTCACCTTTCAAATCGGATATCCCAAAATCTGCTTTTTCACTTTTATATTTGATTGCCGATTCTGAAAGAAAGGGGTTCGTTACCGAAGAAAATTGGTTGAACTTTATTAAGACGGTGACATCTCCAGATGGAGAATATAAATTGTTATACCAATTTCTTTCTGGTAAAAACAATATCAATGAAAAAATCACTTATTCCAACTGTATTGATATCTTGAACAAGATCAACACATCCATCGACTCCAACTATCAACAAAAGCTTATAAAATTGAATTGGAGCTATTTCCCAAAGTTTTTCGAACCAAACGGTCAAATTGAATTCAATGACTTTGTTACCTTGATTAGCTATTTACCTGTCACAAAATTGATTGGTAGTTTTGAAGTTGCATCTGGTAGTAAGAAAACCATTAACGGTGATGAATTGATCAAATTGTTAACTACTAACTTGAATCATAAAATTTCCAACAAATTGAAGGGTAACTTGACCAACGTTACTGGATTTTTCGGTAAACAAAAGGATTTTACCTTATCCAATGTATTATTCATCTACGACGCTTTGAGTAAAGTTGATTTAATCAACGAAGTCATTGTAAATACCCCACCAACCACCAAAGACAAAGATGATATCATTATCAACAAGATTGATTTGTACAACCATTTGAACGATCCATTGTTGAAATCAGCCAACTTCAAACCCGTTTCAAGATTAGAACTTGATTTGTTATTCTACTTAATCAACAAAGAAACTGAGGACGCAGTACCTCGTAAAGAATTGATTTCCTTCTTCAACCCAAGTTTCAACAACAATCTTATCACTTTGGAGCCAATGTTTGAACACCCACAAAGTCGTCATTCAACCCATGTACCATCTGACAATTTCTCCTTGTGGCCACTTTATGATTCCTTGTACTCCTTCTTTTTAGGTTCCATTGCTGGATGTATTGGTGCTACCGCTGTTTATCCAATTGATTTGGTGAAAACAAGAATGCAAGCACAAAAGCACAAGGCGTTGTATGACAACTCCATAGATTGTTTCAAGAAAATCTTGAAGAATGAAGGTTTCAAAGGTTTATATTCCGGGTTAGGAGCTCAATTAGTTGGTGTTGCCCCAGAAAAGGCTATCAAATTGACTGTTAATGACTTGGTTCGTGGTATTGGTACCAAGGAAGATGGTACAATCTCTATGAATTGGGAAATTTTGGCCGGTTCCACCGCTGGTGCTTGTCAAGTTATTTTTACCAACCCGTTGGAAATTGTCAAAATTAGATTGCAAATGCAAGGTAACACCAAGATCTTGAGCAAACCAGGTGAAATCCCACATAAACATTTAAACGCTAGTCAAATCATCAAAGAGTTGGGTTTGAAAGGTTTATACAAAGGTGCTAGTGCATGTTTGTTAAGAGATGTTCCATTTTCCGCAATTTATTTCCCAACCTATGCTAACTTGAAGAAACACATGTTTGGATTTGATCCAAATGATCCAGCCAAGAGCAAAAAACTTTCCACTTGGCAATTGTTAGTTGCAGGTGCCTTAGCCGGTGCACCAGCCGCTTTTTTCACCACTCCTGCTGATGTCATTAAAACTAGATTGCAAGTTGCAGGTAAAAAGAATGATGTGAAATACAAAGGTATTTTAGATTGTGGAGCTTCTATTTTGAAACAAGAAGGTTTAAGTGCATTTTTCAAAGGTTCTTTAGCAAGAGTTTTCAGATCATCTCCACAATTTGGTTTTACATTAGCAAGTTATGAATTATTGCAAAGCTTATTCCCATTACATCCTCCAATTACCAGGGAATCTAACTTCAAGGCAATAAGTGGATACCCAGGTGTTTACAACTTGACCAACGATCAAGTTTATAACTCACAAGAAAAGAATGATCGTTTGATCTTTATGCACAAATCTGATATCGTTAGCAATGGTGGTATTAGTGATAGTGGCAATCAAATTAATGATGCTTTGGTTAAATTACCTGCTCAATACATTTACAAATCTTATGATGCTATTAACTTATTATTGGACATTGATTATAAATTTGGAAACTTCAACTATAATTCTTATGTTAATTATATTCAAAAGAAGAAATAAGCTTGATTATTTATTACTAATACAGAATCGAAGATAGAGAAAGAGAGGGAAAGAGAGGGAAGGATAGAAATACACAAACAACAAATAGAAATGATTAACGACTGATGTAATTTATATATTATAAAAAGAAAAAAAAAAGATTTCCTTTGACTAACACCATGATGAAAGCATTAACATTTATATAATTGAAAGTTTTTTTTTTTTTCCTTTTTAACTACTACTAATTTGTTTTATTCGTTGATTATATATTCTTATCATATAGATTTTTATTATATTATATTATATTATATTAAATATTATCATTATTATATTAGATATGTTTCGAAGATAGTTGTCATTTCTTGAGCATTCAAGAACGTAAAACCCAAACAAAGCCTTTTGTTGGAATCTGCAAACCGGACAATCTTTACTAACTTGAAGTTCTTCAAATATCCGCATTTCCTAAACTGAAACTTCATATCAATCACCAGTGATTCATAAGTGGATATATTGAGCACATGTAAGGTATCACCAACGTTGTAAAACAAATGGTCATCAAATATTTCAAATTGTTGGTTGACGTCGTTATCATTGCAGTATTTCGACATAGTTTCTTTCTCTCCGTTTCTTCTATTAAAGCATTCTATGGTATTTTTCAGTACTAGAATCCAGTCGTCATTTGATATCAAAAACACTTTTCTTATGTAGTTTAATTTTACATCAAGTACCGATACTTTTGAATCTTCATCAACAATATATAATTTGTTCCCTAATTTAACCAATTTTGTTTCTTCATATACACATAATTGTGAGTTGTTATATGATATGGGACTACCGCTTTCGGTCACTTGAACATGTTTAAATTTGGAAAATTTATCATTCTTGAACTCAAAACTAATTAGTGATCCATTGGATATAAGAAAATGAACCATGTTAGTTTTATCCTTTGATATCTCACAAGCTAATATTTGGCTATCTTTGGGATTATCGTAAGGGATCCGAGTGTAGATCATTTGGCGACCTTCTAAACTGGAAATATCTTGCCATAGTAAAAACCTATCTAGTAGCTGTTTATCCTTCTCACTAGGGTTTTCCCGGTTTATTAACTTGTTGATTTTTCTGACACCTATGGCGTGCCATTGATCGGTGGAAAAACACAAAGGTAACCCAAAAGCTGCATGCAATTGCCGTTTAATATTCGGTGGTATTTCTTTGAAATTAGAGTTTAAAAAATCTAATAAATCGAACGTATGATCGCTTAAAACAGGTCCAGATTCATTAGGATCATCTGTATTGATGGTAGATTTGGGTTTTGATCTGATGGTATTGAATCGTAGGATACAATTACTACTGCCTCTTGCAAAATGGGTAAACAATGAACACATTACCAATTCCTCCTTGTTGTCTTCTCCAGCATTTCTAAACTGGTGGAAGATCTCAGTATTTGAATGACTCACATTGAATTCCTCATAAATATCTCCTAATCCGATATATTTTTCAATGCAAGTCAGGTCCCTGATACTACGTGAATTGAGGAAATACAAATCATAAGTGAACTCAGCTGCAATAGTTCCATCTTGACATTTCTGCAGCACTATTGAGCGGGAATAATATTCATGTCTAGAACTTAATCGTTGTGAAATCGCTCCTATTCGAGAAACAATTAAGTTATTACCCAACTTGCCAAGAACATACCCTCGGGACGTTAACATTGGTTGATATTCCGGGGGCACTCTTGATGATATTCGTGTTTTTAGTAAGTCAATATTCGATTCCGAACAAGATCCTAATTTCAAATTTAAAAGACCCATAGGTGTAAATGTGAATTCATTAAACTTGTTGGTAGAAGAACGGGGAAGAGGACGATATTTGGATTGTAACCTTCGTGGTAACCTAGAAAGAAATGGATTCCTAATTATATCTTCGGATTTTCTGTTCGTATTGGAATGTTTAGTTATCTTCAGTGAATCCGATAGTTCTGACTGTTTCTTTCGTTGTTCGGCCTGTATGGAGTTGTTGTGGTATCTCGATAGTGAACTAGATGATGATGATGATTCTGGGATAGCTCCGTTTGTTATCTTGAAGTACCGTTTACGATCACTATCAAAATAAAACCCTGGAATCTCTCTTATATTTGACATGATGATTAATTATGTCTTCTTTTATTGTATCTAAAGACTCTTCTTGTGGGGGCGTCTATCTATCGTAAGCGTTTAGTTTGATAGTGAGTTACACATGTTCCCAAATTTTTTTTTTGTTGCCGATGGTAGCTTGCTTTCCTTTAATCTGCATTTTTCAATTCTATATAACTGCAAAAAAAAATACATATGTATATATATCCTACAATCATCCCAAACATCAATCAATATCGATATCATAGGTCTCATTAATCTTAGATTCAATCTTATCATAACTCTTTTCATTCTGTTTTCGAATCATCAACTCTTCAAACCCATTACTTCTATCAATCCCATCCCAAAAGTAACCTGCAGGGATATCAAATCGATTCGGTACATTTACTCCTTTGGTATATATATATTTCATCATCTCCTTATCTTCAACTTCTACTTCCTTTTCTGGATTAAATGAATTGAGGGGATCTTCGAAATTCCTTGCTTTTGGTTTGAATGTCTGTTGTTCTTGTTGAATTTGTTCCGATATTGTGCTTCGTACTTCGGTGACTTGTATTTGTTCACGTTGTTTAAGTCTGTTTGATTCTAGTTCAGCTTGTTTTTGAGATATATCAACAATACGACCCGAAGAATCACGATAAATTGTAGCTTGTTGTTGTTCTTGTTGTTGTTGCTGGAGGTCGTCTGATTTATTATTGTTCTCTTGTGTTAGTGATACGACTTGTTGATCTGGTTTGATAACCTCCCCTGTATCTATCCTCTTAAACCCTTTATTTGTTTTCTCAATGGATTTGATTTTAACAGGTGCAAACTCATCATCGACATCACCTAGATCATCGTCTTCTTCTAGGTCGGGTATTATAATTTCTTTTGGTTTTTCAATTGTTATCGTTGATTTATGATGTTCTTTCTTTTTATGTTTCTTCTTCTTTGACTTTTCTGATGACAGTGGTGTAGATAGGTATTTAGATAGATAATCTGCTCGTGACATTGTGTGATTATATTTGATATTGAATGTGGTTGTAATATGCCCTTTGAATAGGTTTGCTACAGAATTTTTTTTTTTTTTGTTCCCTTCATTACCATTAGTACGCGATGTTACAGCCATTGATCAGCCTTAACTTTCCCCGAGTCTTACAAATACAATTATGGCAATATAAAAAAGCGTATCTCAACTATTATTCTAGTATACAATTATCTATATAACGTTCTTTTTATCGTCTCATGCTGCTGACTCGCCATCAGAATTAATGTCTTCCCAAATAAGATCATCGTCTTCATCATCTTTCTTTTTTCTTGATGGCATCAATTCACTCATTATTGGACCACCCACTTCGTTAGTCAATTGGTTCATCTGTTGAATCAATTCAGAGTCGAATTCCTCCGATACATTACTATTCAAAAGCTTGTAAACTGTGGTCAAACTGAGTCTAATTTCATGCACAAGTGATTTGACTTCTTCGTTTTCGCTCTTCATTAATTCAGACAATTGGATATCTTGGTTGTTAACCAACTGTCTTGCCTTAGAAATATTAGCCAATATTTCAATATAATAAGCATCCAAAACATTTTCATTTATATCTTGAATACTTGAACTTATTTGTATAGCTGTGTTATATTGTTCCAATTCAATAGCATATCTGGATAAGGTGATTAATGGTTGTATCAATTCAACGTACTCCATTCCTATTTCGAAGGAATCTTGTTCGACTTGTTCTTTTGAATTGGCCATTTCTTCCAATTTGGTCTTTTTGAGTCCGAACAATTCCCATGATTTATTCAACGCTTCAATAGCTTCTGGATTACGTTGTTGGGAAATTCTAATCGATGATAATAATGAATAAGATTCCGGGTTGGTATTGTCCAAATTCAATGAATATTCAATCAATTCATTACATTTGCTTTCGGCTTCTGGTTCCATACATAAATCAGTCATCCAGATTTCGATCTCAGAAAAAATTGCTTGGGTGAATTTATTAACAATGAAAGTCTTGTATTCATCTTGGGATTTGAAAGAGTCCTTAGGGAATTCATTCAAGGATGTTTCCAATATGTTGGATAATTTGCTAATAGCAACATTGATATAATTTAATCCATCTGCACCACCAATGATTTGTCCTAAATATAAAAATTTTTCATAACCTTCTTTGGCTTCTGGATCCAATTGACAAATATGATTGAAAATTTCATAAGCTTCTTGAACTTGATTGGTTTCCAAATAAGTTTCCCCAAGGATGGTTAAATATTGGATGGATTGTTTGCTCGAATCTGGTTGGGCTAGTAATAATTCTAAAGCCTTTTCAGGTTGTGAGGTTTGCAAAAATGCTCTAGCTTGAGTTAGTATTTCTGACATTCTTCTTTCTTCTTATCCCTGTTCCTTTTGGTGGTGCTCTTGATGTAAACTGTGATTTGATGTGATGAGATGAATATCTATCTTTTTATTTTTTTTTTTTGCGTGTATGATTTTTCATCTTTACAACCACAACTATTACTTTTACCAATGCAAACAAAACCATGGATATAACGACATACAAATCCCTAACGACAGAATATAACACATTCTATCTTCTTTATCACAAATCGAAAAACCAACATCATCATCAGACCTGGTTTAAATACTTGAACATTACCGTGCGTTACGTTCGAAAAATCCTTAAACTTCAAATCGATATCCAAAGAATCAAAGAAAAAGATAATTCAGGTAAGATTGAATATAAAAAGAAGCAAATTGTTGAATATTGTAATAAGATAATTAAGATTAGCAAAGATGCATATTGGTCTTATAATTCGATCTTGGCCCTTGGTCAATATATCACTTTGGGGTTTACCTTGATTGGATCGTTATCTAAGGTTTATTCCTTATTAATGACTGTTCCAGGTGTAAATGCCAAAAATCCAAATATGATATCTAACCTTATATCTAAGGATAATAAAATTAGTACTCTTGGTGGTGGTGGTGCTAATGCTGTTGATAATGAGTTTGATGATTTAGGGGAAGAGATCCCATTTGAAGATGAAGAAGTTGGTGTACAGATACTGTCATCCAGTAACAGTAACACCACCACTGAAACCAATGAGAAGAGCTCAAAATTACAAATGAAATCACCACCCAGTGTATCAATCAAGATTGATAATTTTGGAGTATCAGAAGCAGAAATCAAACTGGCAATTTCATTCAAAAATCAATATGAACTACCTAAAAAACAATGGGAGAAGATTAAGGCTATACTACAAATTTCATTAAAGGAATTGGAATCCAAATATAACAATAGGAATCCTGAATTTGACAGCAAGATACTTGTAGATGGTTCTGAAATTCAAAGCATTTCTAATATTGATGTAAATCAAGTTTATCAATTGATGGAAAATAAGTCGAAACAATTTGACGAGTTCATAATTGACTATATATCCAAAGAAACACAGGAGACATTAAGCATAGCGAGAGAAATCAAAAAGACCATGATTGGTGAACTTAAAAAAGTACCAAAGAAAAGTAAAGGTGATGTTAATGTGAATCAAATGATTGTTAGTGAATTTATGCAATGGTATAGTGTTGGAAGAGGTGATCAGGTGGAAAAGAATTTGAAAGATATTGAAACACAACTTGTTAGTCAATTTGATAGACTATGGAAAGAAGCCACAGCTCCTGGTAGCTTAAAAGTTGATCGGGTGTCAAAGGAAGCGACTCGCAGTGAGGGACCAAGGGCTGATAATAGAGGAGTCAAGTCAGTCGATCTGGTTAGTGCACCTACAGAGCAACGGTCTAAAAAGAGAAAGAACGAATCGATTGACGCTACATTTGGAGATGAAAAGAAGTCTAAAAAGGATAATAAACCAAAGAAAAAGAAAAAGAAGAAAGGTTCTGCCATTGATGATATATTTGGTGGTTTGTAAAACAAGGCATACAGAACTTTCCATAGATGTAATTGTGGATTATAGTCAATCAAAATACATAACGCATATACATATATATATATCAAAAAAATATATCAAAATAGAACCCTCTAAATAATTAATACAAAACTAAAAAATCAAACTAACTAAAAAACTAAAATATAACCAATATGAATAAAACTTTCACAAATAAAAATAAAAAAAAAAAATAAAAAAATAATAATAATAATAAAATAACAATAATAAAAAGATCATAAATCAACAAGTAAGGTATATAACGTCACTTACTTACAATTTTTGTTAATACAATGGTGTTTGTTGTTGCTGTTGTTGATGTTGTGGGACTGGGATAGGATGTTGAACCAAGTTATTAATCATCTCATTATAAAATGTGGTACTCAATTGATCCATATCCAAACAAAATTCATCATCATAATCGTCTTTATTGCCAGGATTAGGTTCAACTTGTTGATGCGCATTTGCAATATCATCAAAATATGTAGTTTGCTGTACAACAATTGGCTGATTCAAAGGCGACCTAGAAGATTGTGGAGTATATGGAGAATGGGACGATACCGATTCATAGGAAGATGCGGAATATATAGAAGTTGGAGTATCCATTGATTGTTGTTGTGGTTGTGATTGTGGTTGCTGTTGTTGTTGTGGTGGTGGTGGTTGGTGTTGATGTTGGTGTTGTGGTTGTTGTTTTTGAGGTACTGGTATAGGTACTGGAGCGACCGGCTCTACTATTTCTTTAGTTTTTGATTGTTTTCTTTTTGTACCGGTATTAGATTTCAATTCCTCTTCATGCTCAACCTCTTCACGCACCTTGTCTGCAAAAGGCATCAATTCAGGATCAATTGTTTTATTCTTTTTAAGTTGTTTTCTCAATTTATTCTTAATTCTTGATTTACCTTTGAATCCGGCCGGTAAGAACTTACATTCTCCTCCTTCAACATGAATTTCACACCATATTTCGGAGCTGCTAAATACCTCACCACACATGGCACATTGACCTGGGACATTGGAACGCTCAGTGGATTTGATTGATTTACCATAATTGAAATGACGCGATTTAAGATGGGTCTTGTAAGTATCTCTTCTTGAGAAACCCCCACTTGGGTGACACTTGTGAGTGATGTTGTTATCATCTATGTAGATACTTCTATCGTGGAATGGACATCTGTATGCCTTCTTAGTAGAATGTTTCTTTAAATGTCTTGTCAAGTAACCACGTACTTTAAACTCCACATCACAATGAGGACATTTGTATGATTGTCCATTGCTCGATCCTGGAGTGTCTGCATCAGAAAAAGTTGGGGAATCACTTGTCACACTTGTTACACTTGTGCTTCCTGGTGTGAGAGATTCGTGTTTTGAAATATCTTCACTACTGCTGGAAGGAGAAAGTCTTCTATGATCTTCTGGTTTTAATTTGAATGCATCCAATTCCTTTCCTGGTAATTCAGTAAATCTCCATTCCAATTCACCATTCTCGTTAGTGTATGGTAAGATTTTACTCGTTATACCTGTTGAGCAAACTGTTGGTTTCAATACGTTTCCGTCCAAAGGTTTTTCTGGAGTGAATGCAGTTGTAAAATTACTCTTTTGTAAACTTGGGAATATACTTGGTGGTGAGCTGGTTGTGCTCTTCTCTGATGGTAGTTCTTTCTTAGTTTGCTTGGTGTTTGGCTCTTTAACTATCATTACACTGCTGAGTGAAGTAACAAATAACGTCACGATATATTCAAAAACTAATCTCAAGATTGTAGATAGACTGAAGGATGAGTTATTTCTCACCAGCTGTGGATGCTGCTCTCTAGAAATTATGGTAGACATGGTTGCGTATGACTATATGACGTTTGTTATTTATCCGAATTGAATTTCCTAAATGTTGTTGAATGACTTGTGTTGATTTGTGTGACTGGAAGAAATACAAAAAAAAAGAAAGAATCTGAGTAATATAAATAGAAAAAAGGGTTGGACTGTGGTGCGTGACTTGGAAGATGGTTGCTATTATCACTTCTCTTTATCTTCTTTTGTGATTTTAGTGACTAAGTTTGAAGGCACCAAGTATGAGTAAGAGATTTGTAATTAAAATGATAATTAACAAATAACAAATAACAAATGAGTTGAATCAAATAAAAATTATGTAGGTAACAGGAAAGAAAAAAAAAAGACAGGAAAATGTGGTTTGGTTTAATAGGAAGCCAAAAAAAAATAAAAAGAGAGCCAGGGGAAAATTTTTTTCCTTTAAGTTATTGTAAAGGGTGGAAAAAAAACAAAGCAAAAGAAATAGAAATAGTTTGTCCATTGTTAACTAATCCAAAGAATGAACGAGACAAAAAAAAATCTTCTGTGTTTTTTTATTTTTTTTTTTTTTTTTTCGTTGGGAGGGTGGTGGCGTGTGTGGCACAAAAATTACACTTTTTGTCAGCAAAAAAAAGAAACACTAAATTCTCGCCAACACACAAAACTTTCGCCCGAATTGGCAACGGAAAGTTCCCAATGTCTGATGGCTGTTTCACCCAAAGTACACGCTTAAAAATAATATTCCGGTTTAGTTCAAGGCTGATGCTAATTTGTTTGTACTGTTTTTGGGGCTAATGGGGGTAATAATACGTTAGAATGAGCCATTTTATTATTTGCCGTTCAGTCTTATACGTAAACCTTTTTCTTGTAGGGAAACGTATTATTACGTTCCAATATCTGGAAAAGAAATGTACCTGGGGTATTGTGTATTATGTATGTAGTTTGTTTTTTTGTTTGGTTTTAGATAGATGTAGGATTGGGGGTATCTTTTTTTTTCTGCTCGATTCAGTTCTATGTCCTGTATATTTGTGTGAATCTGTGAGTGTTCATCGTTAAAATCTGTTTGTGTCTGCGTTATTTATGGGACTTATTTCCGACATTTATTTTAGTCCTTCGGATATAACACTAAGTGCAGATTCGGCGGAAATTTTTTTTTCAAATAGTAACTTTCGCATAGAAAACAAAAATAATAATTTCTCAGATTTGTAAAGGCGAATTAAAGTTGTTCCTTGTTTGTGCATCAAATACCAAACGAGAATTAGAAATGTGATTTGTGAACTGTAGCCCAACTCCGAGTGGCGACACTAACATGAATTATTTGTGTGACAATTTGTGATACGTTTGCTCGATCCGGCGGGTAACGTTCCAGGACAGTTCTTCTACCCTTTCCCTCGCCTCACCCCCTCCCTCTCCTCTCTAATTGTTCATGTAGACATGATTACACATTATCCCCTCAACAAATCGCCAATGGTTCCTAATTTCAGAAAACAAAGAGAGAGTGTCAGTTAGGGTGAATTTTCAAATTGATACACTCTTGGCGAGCTCTTAACGTTTCTTTCGGTCTTAAAAATAGGATCGCAAACCTATCCATTATTGTAGAAATGATATCCCTCCCCAAAAAAAAAATGTCTATCTAAACAAAGGAACCCCAAAGCTTATGATCTGATTTTTTTTTAAAAAAAAGCTTTTTTTTATGCCACGATGCATGGCAAAAATTAAGTTAGCTTTCAGTAACGGTTGATAACGAAACGATAGTCGATCACATACTGCCTTTCCTTTGGAGGTGCCGCTTTTGAAAGTTAAATGTGATGTCATTCAACGTGATTGTAGTTGCCACACCAACTCAAGTATAGTATATCTTGAACCCTGAGAAGCTGTGTCCATGTATATATCTTACAACTCTCACGCCTAGAAATCTAGCGTTTTGCGACGCAACTTTATCGTTGTTTTCATTGTAGTTATAAACTCGGTAAAGGACGGGATATCTGATACTGTGAAAGACTTTGCTTATCACATACAAAGATATGGTTAATCATGGGAGAAGAAAACACCCACGACAGAAGATAAAGTGTTGTCAAAAAAAAAAACCATTCGTACAGATTTCTTGCAACCAAGATAGATAAATTACATGCAGATTTGATTTCAGTGATAGATGATCACACGACCTAATGAGAAAAGAAAGAGAGAGAGAAGAGAAGAGAAGAGACAGAAAAATTATATACACTTTTTTTTTTCAATTCTGCTACCCAAATCATCGCCTAGTAAAAAAAAACCCTTTACCACCAAACCGATAATAATCCTCATTAGAGATACATTTTTATATGCATCATTATCTTTACCTTTCAAACTACATCTACAACAACTTAACCCCATGTCACCATCCACCCAACAGAAGCCACAAGTCTTAGACTTGGATCATCTCCCACAGTTTGACATATCTAGCTTCCAACATGATTCCATCACCTATCACAAAGAAGATTCTTCATACTGGTTCTACGAGAAACTGAAGCAGTCCTTTCCTGGCCAGTCTTTTGGATTACAAGTTGATCAAATCTTGTACCATACGAAATCCCAGTACCAAGATATCTTGATTTTCAAAAGCACCAATTTCGGTAATGTTTTAGTATTGAACGGGATTATCCAATGTACCGAAAAGGACGAATTTGCATACCAAGAATTAATCACACACGTTCCGATCATGTCCCATCCTAACCCTAAAAAAGTGCTTGTTATCGGAGGCGGAGACTGCGGAGTGATCCGTGAATTGGTCAAGCATGTCAATGATGATTCGGTTAAACAAATAACCATGGTTGAAATCGACGATATGGTTATCAAATTACTGACAAAGTTTTTACCTGAAATGGCTAAATATCATAACCACCCAAAATTGAACTTGATCATTGACGATGGGTTTGCGTTTTTGAAAAATGCCACTGAGAAATACGATGTAATAATCACGGATTCCTCTGATCCAGATGACGGTCCAGCAGAAGAGTTCTTCCAAGTTAATTATTTCAAATTGTTACTTAATGCATTGAACGAAAATGGTATTGTCATCATGCAATCGCTGGAGAATATTTGGTTGAACTTGAAATACTTGCGTGATTTGAAATGCAAGGCTAGTGCTGTGTTCAATAACGTCAAGTATTGTCAATGTTATATGCCAAGTTACACTTCCGGTCAATTGGGTTTGTTAATAGCCACCATGGATACATCTAAGAACTTGACTCAACCATTGAGAAAATTCTCTCGTGAAAAGGAATCACAATTGTTTAAATATTATAATCAACAAATACATGCTAGCTCTTTCATCTTGCCAACTTGGGCAGACGACTATTTGAATAATTGAGTTTATCTTCTACATACTTTGCATCAATAAAATACATATCTATTAGGGAACAAAAAAAAACTGGGTGATGTCACATAATGACGTAAGGAACACTATAACAGACACAAATATTTTTTTTTTGGCAAGCACACACGTACTCTCGATGCTGACATAAGCGGTTTTTTTCTTTTTTTTTCTTTTTTTTTTTTTCTTGTAACTAAAAAAAAAAAAATAAACTTCAATGTAAAAATAACATGAAAATTCTCTCCTTGTGTGAAACTACACGACCATCTGTCGGTGGCTCCTTTTCCCATACAAAAAAATTTTCTCTTTTTTTGTTGTTACTGGAGAGTGGTGTGTGTCCTTCTACCAAAACCAATTTCATTCCGAGTAGTGTATCAATAATCAAGTTCTCTCAAGGTTGCAAAACAAGTAAAACAAAATGTCCCTTAAAGAAGAAGACTTTTCCCAAAACATTGACGAACAACTATTACAGAATGTCGAGGATTCTGCCACTTCCGAAGTAAGAATGAAGTTGGAAAGAATTGCTCACGCAGCTTCATTATCAAAACAACAACAACAACAGCAGCAACAACAACAACAACAGGGTCAGCAGGTATCACAGCAAGTTCCAGGTGCTCCCGGCTCCTCATCATCTTCTAGAAGATCAAAGAGATCTCATAATGATGCCTCAAGTTCTGCAGCAATTGCTGATTCCAATTCTGTTGCCGCAGCAGCAGCTGCTGAATACAAAAAACAATACCAACAATTACAACAACAACAGCATCAAGCTCAACAACAACATTTGGCTGGTTTACCTCATCAAACACAACAAGTCCAACTTCCACATCAACATCAACAACCACTCACCCATCATCACCATCCACAATACCCTCATGAATTAGCTGGTGGACCGCCACCAGACGATTTGTCCGAATACAACATCCAAATCCCAGACCCAATCATCGATTCCAAGCTGAAAATTTATCCAGTCAGTGAGAATACCATCACAGCTGAAGGTAACTTGATTACCCGTCCATATCCGGAACAGATTTTCCAAAGTCGTGATGAGTTGAATGAGTTTATTACTGAGTTTGCCCGTGATAATGGATTTGGTGTGGTGATCGCGCATTCTAATAAGAAGGCAATTTATTACACCTGTGAATTAGGTGGACGTTATCGTCATAAGAAGAACAAGAAGGTTGATACTGCCAAACAAATTGATGTTGGTGATGGGTACATGTTGGATCCTGATACCAAAACTAAAAAATTGAGATGTCCATTTGCCATGACTGCTTCTTTCAGAAAAGCCAACAATGTTTGGACTTTGAGAACCACTTGTAATGAACATAACCATCCTCAATTGGACCCATTAAGTAATCACCCAATGTTACGCAAACGCTCCGATGAATTAAATGTTTTGATTTTGGAATTATACAAACTTGGTACCAAGCCATCTCATATTGAAAGCAAGATCAAGGAAGATTATCCCGATGTTTTGATCAAGAGGGAAGATATCTACAATGAAATCAGAGGTTATAAACGTAAATTGAAGAAACAATCCAACCGTATTGGATACAATAGCCCCTCAAGGATTTCAACTGCTCAATTCAAAAAGAGAATGCTTTCAGAACAAGCTGCTGCTTCTTCAAGAAGTGCTGCTACTAAAGCAGAAGCGGAAGCTGCCGCTGCTGTCGCTGCTGCTGCAGATGCCAACGCTTTCTTACAAGGTGCTGGAAATGACCAATCCGCTACTGACTATGAACAATATCAACACCATCAACAACAACAGCAGCAACAACAACAACAGCAAGTATCCCACCAACAGCAACAAGAAGAATTCCAACGTCAATTTGCTGCTGCTCAGGCACAAGCTGTCGCTGCTCAACAACATTTGGATGAATCACAATACCAACACTATCAACAACAATTACAAGACCATGAATTGAATGATAATGATGGATCCACCGCTGCTGCCATTGCTGCTGTGGCTAATGCTAACCGCCAACATCACCATTACAGTGATAATACCGATTTATCTATGGATAATATTGATAGCAGATTGGTAGGTGAATAAACAGAGTGTGTGTAACGATATAACATATTAAAGAAATTATGCTTCTTTAAAACAATTTTATTTTAAAAGCAAAAAAAAAAGAAAAAAAAGAACAAGTATGAAAAATTCAGTGTATATTAGTGATTTGGTTTTTGTTTTTGTTTTAGTTTTATTTAGTTTTCTTCCTCCCCCCTTTTATACTTTGTTAATCCATATTATTATTATTATTATTAGTTAAATTAAAAAAAAAAAATTCCGTAATTTCATTATGACATTGACTCTAATATTCCTATCGCTTCACTTCTCTCTTCGAAAAGTTTTGCCAATTGACCAACTTTGCGACCTCGAATAACGGGTTTCTTCAATGGAGTTCCGCTAGGAGTAGGTGTTGCACTCATAGCTGTTGTAGATCTAGTTGGAGTCGTAGGTGTGATTGATCTATCAGTAGCATTCGGTTTGGCTTTGGATATGTTTGTAAACTTGTATTTTTGTGGTGGGAATTGGATTTGAACGTTTGATACATCCGAAAGTGTCTTATTTGGACTGGTCTTAACGTTGATTAGATCAGTTCTTGATGGTCGAAGATGTAGATCTCTGACACTAGTACTGTGGTTGCTGTGGTTGATGTTGTTGTTATCGTTGAGTTTCAAATTCTGTAGAATATTCGTTGTTTCAACTGATTCCACTTCGTCTTCATTACTTTCACTTTCCTGTTCTAATGTTATATCATGACTTAAATCATATGATGAAGTATCATGTAGTTTGATTTTCCTGGATGATGACTCTTGTTCAAGTTTACCATTTATTGTATCGTCAATGGAATAAATTTTAAAATTTTTTCGTATATCGGACCATTGTTCCAATAAATTCTTTAAAAACCTGTTTACAATTTGGATATTGGTAGTGTTGTTTGATATCACTTCATGACTTAAACTGTATGACATGCTTTTGGATAATGTCACTGAAGTATGTCTTGTTGTTTCATTGTTCTTGATTATCACAACTAGCATATCTAGTATTTGTAACAACAATTGGTCATAATGCACCGTTTCAGGAACCTTATTCAAATTTTTGATCACATTCTTATATGTATTTAAAGTGTATTTCAAATCATCATGCATAGGTAATGTAATCCAATTGATGCTGATCAATGGAAATGGTAATTCCATAAGGATCCTTTTAAACACCGTCGCAATCGAGTATAAATCCCAATCATTTATCCAAATCAACTGGTTTCTTAAAATACATTGATACAATAGATCACATTTTAGTTTATTTCCTGGTTTATAGAATATCAATTCCACTTTGTTACAATTTGTTTCCACGATTTTAAAAATTTGGTACAAATGATGATGGAAAATGGGATGCAGGTTGATATTCAACGTTACCAATGGATTTAAAATCGGTTGATATATCATGGACAAGGTCAATTCTGCAATTTGGATATCATGTCGGTACACATTTAAGGAAATTTTCAAAGTTGTTAAATCCAAATAATGACTTAGTTCACTCAATGTCTTACAATGAATGACCATAGTGTGTGATGTTTCATTACTCGCAGCATTGTTATTGTTTAACTTCATGATTTCGTTCTCAAGGGTAAATGCTTCCAATAGTCTATCTAGTTGCTGGAGATTCTTTCTTGTCGAATTATAGTTGTATAATATGGACGAAATCGACTTGATGAACCAACTATCATGCACGGTAAATATCTTGACCAAGTTCTTTAAATCCTGTTCTTCATTACTCGTTAGGAATGCTTTCAAGAACTTAACTCCCCACATCCATGAAATTTTATTCAACCCACAACTAAACATAATCAACACATATGGTTTAACGGGCAAGTACCCCATCATAATAGGGAGGAATTCATTATAGTTTATAATATCAGGAGATGGAAGATATGAAGTATCAAATATGTAAATTGGGTAATTTGAAGTTGGATCCCGAAGATCTGTCTTGTAGAATATTCTGTCCATAGTTTATTTGTTGAAAAAAAATGAAAATGCAGTTGACAATATATAGCAAAACAAAAGAAAATAATGAACGATCAAAGTTATTTGATTTTGCAAGCTCCAAATGATGATCCCTTCTCTGACTCCTTATGTCTATTCCTGATCGAACAAATAGTAATCGGGGTCGAAATATAAAAATCAGTAACCACAATTGGGGGTGGAGATATGTATAATAGTTACGTATAAGAGTGGTTTTTAAACTCGAAAAAGAAATCGAAAGGAAGAAAAAAAAATTGGGCAATGAACATCGCGTGGATCGGGTTTTACAGCGCTGGGGTGTATAATTCAAAGGGGAACGGGAACGGGTCACAAGAACAGGGACGGCGCGAAACATGTAAGTGAACAAGAATAAGAAAAAAAAGAGTGTATTGTGTTGTGAAAAAAAAATGCTACCAATGAACAACAATCAATTGCACAGCAAATACACAACCTGATCTAACGAAAGATGTAGCTTTGTTATGGTGATTAATGTTTGTAATTGGAAGTGACTTTAAGGATAAGATGAGAAAGTATCATATATTCAGTCATCTGAAGAAATCCTGTAACATTTCCTTGCAGACGTGTCTATTCTCCGGTCATCCATCTACATATTAATTTAGTCTACTGACGACAGTTACAAGATCTTACTCATCGGTTATGCCTTATAGTTTTGCTGCTGCACCAGTATTGTCGTTTCCATCTAGTAAATCAGAGTGGTTTGCAAAAAGCATAAATGTGGTGGTTGCATTTTGTGTGCAGTCCTTGATTTTTTTGTTTTTTTTTGCCACTCTCAGGAAACTTCCAACAACAGAGTGAGAGAGACAGAGAGAGAAAACGAGAAAAAGAAAAAAGAAGGCAACAAAAAATTATTCAGCAGATAGATACTTACAACCAAGTTAACTCATTACCACTCCTTGTTCTATTTTGTATTAGTCTTTGTCAATTAAATTGATTTTGTTGTAGATTTTACATTTCATTAGAGAGGCAATAATTTAACTATAAAGAAGATGGCACCAGCTCAAGAACAAACAAAAGAGCACGGTCAACAACAACCAGCTACTACCAAAGATCAACCACCTGCCAAAAAGTCCGTTGAAAAAGAAGAAGAATTATCTGAAGAAGATCAACATTTAAAAGATGAATTGGAGCTCTTGGTGGAAAGGTTGAATGAACCAGATCAAGATAAAGCATTATATAACAAGTACTTGGATACTTTAAAAACATTCATCAAAGAGTCAACCACTTCTATGACTGCAGTTCCAAAGCCATTAAAGTTCTTAAGACCAAATTATCCTTCCTTGACTGAACTATACGACAAATGGGGTAAACAATATCTGGAAAAAGATGAGGTCGTTGTGAAATTGGCTGATATATTATCCGTCTTGGCAACCACATATTCTGATGATGGCAACAGAGATTCTTTGAAATACAGATTATTGGCCTCCGACGAAACAATTTCCGAATGGGGTCATGAATACATGCGTCATTTGGCGTTAGAAATTGGTGAATCATACCAAGAACATTTGGGTGTTGACGAACCATTGGTTGCTCAATTGGTCAAATTGGCATTGCAAATCGTACCATTTTTCTTGAAACATAATGCAGAAGCTGATGCTGTTGATTTATTGTTAGAAATCGAATGTATTGATAAATTGCCTCAATTTGTTGATGAAAACACATATGCTAGAGTCTGTCTTTATGTTACTAGTTGTGTCCCATATTTGGCCCCACCAGAAGATATCTCATTCTTGAACACCGCATACTCCATATACTTATCTCACAATCAGTTGACCCAAGCTTTGACTTTAGCTATTAGATTGGACGATAATGAATTAATCAAGCAAGTTTTTGAATCAACTTCAGACGAACTGGTTCACAAGCAATTGGGTTTCATCTTGTCACAACAAAACAGTAATTTCAAATACCCAGGAGAAAATCCCGATGTTCAAGAATGTATTTCTAACGTCAAACTGGCTGAATATTTCCAATATTTGGTTAAGGAATTGAACTTATTGGACCCAAAGGTTCCAGAAGATATCTACAAATCACACTTGGAAAACTCCAAGTTTGGATTGGGTACTTCTGGTTCAATCGACTCTGCAAAACAAAACTTGGCTGCTGCTTTTGTTAACGCATTCCTTAACTTGGGTTTTGGTAACGATAAATTAATACAAACTGAAGAAGATAACAAGTCTTGGATTTATAGAACTAAAGGTTCAGGTATGGCTTCTACTACTGCCTCCCTCGGTTCTATCCACCAATGGAATATCAATGAAGGTTTACAAGTCTTGGATAAGTATACTTACTCTGACGATCAAGAAGTCAAAGCTGGTGCATTATTAGGTACTGGTGTGGTTTCTGCTAATGTCCATGATGAAGTCGATGCTGCTTTTGCCTTGTTACAAGAATACGTGCATGAACCAAATAAGCTTTACCAAACTGCTGCTATCAATGGTTTAGGTATTGCATTTGCAGGATCTGCTAATGAAGAAGTTTTGAACTTGTTGTTGCCATTGGTTTCCGACTTGGACATTTCTTTGGAAATTTCTTGCCTCGCGGCTTTGGCCTTGGGTCATGTCTTTGTTGGTACTTGTCATGGTGATGTTACTTCTACTATTTTGCAAACTTTGTTAGAAAGAGATTTTACCCAATTGACTAATAAATTTATCAAATTCATGTCTTTAGGTTTAGGTTTATTGTACATGGGCAGAACTGAACAAGCTGAAGATGTGTTGGAAACCATTGATGCCATTGAACATCCAATCAGTAAGACTTTGAAAGTTTTAGTCAACATTTGTGCTTTTGCTGGTACTGGTAATGTCTTGCAAATTCAAGCATTGTTGCAAATGTGTACTGCCAAACCAAAGGACCAATTGGACGAAGAAAAGAAATTAGAACAATCCGAAGTTGAACAACAAAAAGACAAGAAACCAGACGCTGCTGCAGCTGGTGAAGCTGGTGAGGATGTGGAGATGGAAGATGCTGAAAAGAAAGTAGAAGAGAAGTCAGCCGAAGCTGCTAAATCTGAAGAAAAATCAGAAGAAGAAGAAGACGAAGTTGATGAAGAAGAAGAATTGTACCAAGGTATTGCTGTCTTGGGTTTGGCTTGTATTGCTATGGGAGAAGAAATTGGTCAAGATATGTCGTTACGTCATTTCAGTCACTTGATGCATTATGGGAACTCATTAATAAGAAGAGCTGTTCCGTTGGCCATGGGTTTGGTTTCTGCCTCTAACCCACAAATGAAAGTTTTCGAAACTTTGTCTCGTTACTCACATGATCCAGATTTGGAAGTTGCCCAAAATTCTATTTACTCCATGGGTCTTGTTGGTGCTGGTACCAATAATGCTAGATTGGCTCAATTATTAAGACAATTGGCTTCCTATTATATCAAGTCCCCAGATACTTTATTCATGGTCAGAATTGCTCAAGGTATATTGCATTTGGGTAAAGGAACTTTGACTTTGACTCCATATAATTCAGAAAGAACCATTTTATCTAAAGTTTCATTAGCATCATTGTTAACTATAGCCATTGCATTATTAGACCCAAGATCATTCATATTGAATGACTCTACCACCGAAACCACCCATCAATTATTATACTACTTGACTCCAGCTGTGAAGCCACGTATGTTGGTCACTGTTGATGAAGAGTTGAAACCAATCAAGGTTAACGTCAGAGTTGGTCAAGCTGTTGATGTTGTGGGACAAGCAGGTAAACCAAAGACCATTACTGGTTGGGTGACACAATCTACTCCGGTGTTATTAAATTATGGTGAACGTGCTGAACTAGAAAACACTGAAGAATGGATAAGTTTGAGTAGTTCTTTGGAAGGTGTTGTTATTTTGAAAAAGAACCCAGAGTATATGGAAGTTGACAGTTAGGAAATACTATTAGTCTCTTTTACATAAATAAAACGAAATAATATTAAAACTATCGTATAATATTTGATTTTTTTTTAAAAAAAAAAGAAAAACTTATTTATTTATGAACTGTGACCGTATATAGTCTTTTTTTTTTTGAGGTTGATGATCCTTGCTTTTTTATTTTGGTTTGGTTGATGCTATAGTTGATTATTTTTTTTTTTTGATTGTTGTTGTAAATCGTCTATTTAAATTCACCAGCTTTACCGGTCATCAATAAACCAACAATCAAACCAAACAATCCCAAGACAGATCCGAAAATTTCAACAACTAAGATCTTAACGAAAAGAGAAGAATCGGCAGCATCACTAATAGCAGCAGTAGATCCAGTAATACCAACAGCAATACCACAAATTAAATTGGAAATACCAACGGTTACACCAGCCCAAAACAATGAATATCCAGTATACAAGTTTTCCTTAGTGAATAAATCCTTTGAAGGGACACTGGTCAACTTAGCACTAAAGACAATTGCCATAATCAAACCGTAAATAGCCACAACTTCACAGAAAATAATAGAAATTAAATTCTTAGTGGTGATTCTTGGAGCTTTAACACCAGCACCCAAAATGGAAGTACCAGTGACGAAAATACCCCAGGCAGCCCCCACGACAGAAAATCCAATACAGGAGGCAATTCCTAATGAGGCCCAGAAATATGGTGAGGTGGTTTCTAAAAATTCACCAATATTGAACGATTCTCCAGAACCTGTGAATAACATGTATCCCCCGACGGTTAACAATGAGGTTGCTATTAATACATTGGCTGTAATTGACATTATGTGGACGTTGTGGTTATATTAAGTAGTTGTGATGAGATTGAAATTTTCGTTAATATTACCCTCGTTGCTGTATTTCTTCTATCTTTCTCTCTCTCTCTCTGTTTGAGTGTGAGTTTGGTGATAGTAATTTAGTTTTTGATAAATTAATTTTCCTGTCTTTGGAAAAAAAAATTGATTTCTGAACAATAATGCACGACTTTTCTGGTATGCGCTACCACGTTTAATTAATTTGGTGATATGGTGATGTTACCAGTTTGCAAATTATGCAAAGAAGAATGAATTCAAGAACAACCCAATGAAAATGATGCTTAGTTGGTGAAATCCATTTTTTTTTTTGAGAATCCGAGGATCTTTCAGCACCTTCTTCCATCACCCCTCTTCTCTTAATTGCTTTCCTCTGTTTGATCCGAAAGATTCCTATAACCCACAATTACACACTCATTATTCAACCCAGAGGGGAAGATAATGTTTACTTCTCTTTAATTTAATTGGACAAATATGCAATACCGTCCTCCTTCGAAGATATAACGGATCCGAATGAATCAAAAGAGAGAGTACAATAATGAGTGATAATATGGTTATTGGGGTTAAATACCACGTTAAGAAACGGAATCAAATATGGTAAAGCATACAGAAAGAATAGTATAAGAAATGATGCGTCTCTTTTAACCGCAAAATTATCCCGGTGAGGTAATATAAATCCACTTATTTGGTGATATTTTAAACTTTTGTATATTGTGTATGTCTCCCAAAAATAGAACTAATCCAACAATTACAATAAGAAAATGTGGGGAGTAGTAAAAAGCAATGCATTTTTTGATTGCAACGAGGCTCATAGAACCACAGTACCTTGATTTCTATAGTTTGTACTCACGGCTTTGTTGTATAATAAATATTATCTATGATTTACGAACCCGTTCTTTATTTCGTTTAGGAACGGCTGAAATTTCCCTGGAGGTTAATACATGAAAAGCAACTCTTGTCGATTTATTGATGGCATTGAAGAAAAGTTTCTTAGTCTGTCAAATTCTTTGAAAATCTCGTGGAACAATATCCTAAGATCATTGCCCGTGCCACTTGAGCAACTAAATTTCATTTGGACATATTTCTTGTTGTGTTATATCTATTTTATTTTTTCTTAGCACTCCGGGACCATAGAATGGGGCAATTAATGACATTCACAATTTTGAGACATGAGTGTTATGAAACTTGATTAGACTTCTTCATTGTGTTTTCATTGTTTCATGGTTATCTTTGGTGATTTATGTGGGGGAGAAATGGTGGGGATGAACAATAGAATTACCTCATGGGCGTTTTTTATTTTTTTTTTTTGAATGTAAATGAGTATAGCGTGAATATCGTTATTTCAATCGCTGGTGACCTGTGAACGGCTGAAGAAGTCACAGGTTAGTTCGTCAAGAATAGTTGTTATTGATACCGATATGGACTTCTTAACAATCTAAGAAAAATATTATACGCGCAATTTTGATAGATACATATTGCCGAGCTCCTTTCTGTCTCTATCCCTTGGCATAATATTGGAGGATCGAAAATATTCCGCCCCACTCGGAAAGAAGTTTGATAAAAGCGACAAGGATAAATATATGAAAGAATATGCACTAGTATTAATTGCAGCCAAGAAAAAAATTTATATTCAACAAACCTGATTAATTTTAACTAAACTACTGCGCGTTACCCCTCATCAATATTACTTTTTAGCAGCCAACGTATGAGTGTTGTATGGATTTGTATTAACAGGATTCAAAATGTTGAATGAACATTTCGATGTGTTTCTATGTATTGCCCTAACTTAGGAATGCACCTTGCGGAGACCAACATATAGAAGAGGAATTCTACCTATAAATAGCTGCCAAATTAATGCAAGTATTAGTCCTCACCCCTTGTTAAAGCTCTTTTTTTTTAATATCTATCATCAACTACCAAAGAATAAAATGTCTAAAGATAATCCAGCTTTGAAAGCAAGTTCTTCTTCATTATCGTCCTCAGATAATGAACCAAAGGAAGCCAAACGCAAATACAAATGGCAATTTCGTGATACCAATTCACCCAAACAAATCTACAATTGGACCTTATACTATTGTGCATTTATCTTTGGTATCCTAGGTGCTTCTCGTGGTTTGGATGAAGGTACTGTTTCAGGTTTGTTATATCAAGAATCCTTCTTGACTAGTCCTTATTTTGGATTCAATGATCCGAATAAAACCGAAAGTGACATTGCTAATTTGGAAAGTTTGATTGCTTCTATGGTTCAATTAGGTTCTGTTGGTGGTGCGCTTATTTCCATGTACTCGGTTGATAAACTTGGTCGTGTTAATGCCTTACGGCTTGTTTGTATTATCCAAATAATTGGTGCTGTGCTTCAAATCTCTTCTAAAAGTATTGGTCAATTATATGCTGGTAGATTCATTGAAGGTTTGGGTGTGGGACAAACAGTTGCCATTGGGCCAATTTATTTAGCTGAAGTATCTCCACCAAATATCAGAGGTTTCATTGTTGGTATTTTCAGTGGTGCGGTTTATTTTGCGGTTATGATATCCTATGCGGCTAATTATTGTACTGCGAAATACATGAGTGGATCAAATAATGCACAATGGAGAATCCCAATATCGGTAAAGATTATATACAATGGATTGGTTGCTATTGGAACCATTTGGGTGATTGAAAGTCCAAGATGGTTATTGAAAGTCGGTAAGGATGAAAGAGCCATTCGTAATTTATGCAGATTGAGACATTTGGATGCCGAGGATCCTTATATTGAAGGGGAATTGGAAGATATTAGGGTTCAAGTTGATGATGAAAAGAAATCCAGAGCTGGCTCTTCGTTTTTTGTCAAGATTAAAGACTTGATTTTCACTCCTTCTTTACTTTACCGTTTGCTTTTCATTTCATGTATGGCACATTTCCTTGGTCAATGGAGTGGAGCGCTGCTGATCACTATTTATGCTCCAAGATTGTTCCGGTTGGTCACTGGTACTCATGGTTTAGAAAATATGAGAAATACTTTGCTTTTGGGTTGTGTTAAGTTCTTCTCCAGTTACATGACTAGTTTCTTCTTGATTGATACCATTGGAAGAAAATTGTGTTTGACCATTGGTATATCTATCCAAGCATTATCCGTGTTATATTTTGCTATTTTTGTCAACATCGTTCCTGTTCAAAATCCTGATTATGAATTTACCAAATCAGAAACACATGCTGCGCAAGCAGGAATAGCTGCTTTGTTTCTTGCTTCAGTTGGTTGGACCGTTGGTATGAATAGTTTCCAGTACATTGTTGGTGCTGAAATCTTCCCTTTGAAATATAGATCTCTTGCACAATCAATTGTTATGGTAGTTCATTTTGCCAATCAATTTGGTAATTCCCAAGCCATTCCTCATATGTTGATCACCATGCATAGTTATGGTACTTTTTACTTTATGTTTGGTATCAACTTGATTGCTTTTATTTGGGCAATTTTCTGCGTTCCTGAAGTCAAAGGTAAGAGTTTGGAGTCCATCGAGGATGTTTTCAAATTGCCTTGGTACGCCGTTGGTTTGAAAGGTGGTAAGGTTGAAGATAGAAGTGCTGTCAATAGAGCTATTCATCATGAAATCTATGATGCAGAAGAGAGCCACGTAGAAGTTGTTTCGAGTAATGATGACTTAGAGAAAGGTGAAAGTATTGAATATATTGAAAATACTGAGAAAGGTGGTGCTCGTCATCATGTGGAAGAGAGAGGTTAGATGTGACAAGTTGATGTCTTTGTTTATTTTTGCAATTTGTACATTGTGAGTTTGTTTGTACTGTTTTTTTTTTTATCTATTTTATCGATTTTATTATTAAGATTATGAATTTACGTCTATCTTTTTTAGTTCTTATAATGGTAGTGATCTCATTGTGTTTAATATAAATTATTTTGGGTGAGCCATTTTGTATGTTGTAGATATTAAACTATTGGGTAAAATCTCACGACTTGCAAATTTCCAGAACACCGCCGATTCTCGCTTCAATTGTTGTTGAACAATGTATACGATTAAGGCAAAAACAAAAAAAAAATGTTTCATTCTCATATACAACACTTTTTTTTTTGATCTCCTAACTTTGCAGCAACCCTATTATCAATCATGAGAACATCATTCATCTCAATTGCTGCTATTGCATTATCTCAATTCTTCTCATCTGTCTCAGCTAAAGCTGCTGATGATGAAATCCAAATCGGTATGTTATAATTCTGGAACTCACCCGCAGAAGCAAGTAAATGTACTAACAAACTAAATTTTATTAGAAAACGTCAACCACATCGAATGTTCTCGTAAATCCAAGAAAGGTGACTTTCTTAGTGTTCATTATAGAGGTACTTTGGAAGATGGTACTGAATTTGACAGTTCTTATTCCAGAGGCACCCCATTGCCATTCAATGTTGGTTCTGGACAAGTTATCAAATGTTGGGACGAAGGTATGTTGGGTATGTGTATCGGAGAAAAGAGAGTTTTGACTTGTGCTCCTAGTGCTGCATACGGAGAAAGAGGAATTGGTCCAATTCCTCCAAATTCTGTCTTGAAGTTCGATGTTGAATTAGTTGACATTGCTGGAGTTGAGAAAGAATCAGTTGTATCCGAAGAAGAATCAGTCGAATCCGGAGAAGAATCAGTCGAATCCGAAGAGCCGGCTGCTAAAGAAGAAGATGCAGAACAACCAGTCGAAGAAGAAGGAGAAGTTGCTAAAGATGAATTGTAGGTAGATTGTGTATATTAAATAGGACAATATGAAACGTGTTTCTTTTGTGTTTGTGTGTGTGTGTCTATATATTTCCTTGAGTGGAATGATTATGGGGAGGCGTGTGGTCATTGATCTTGCGTAATCAATTCCTTGGTACGAAGCAAGAGAAGGAGACAAACAAAAAGGAAAAATAAGGGGGCATGTTTCCTGCGAGAGATTTTTTTCTTTTTTAACTATATAAGCACTTCTTGCAACACATTCACACTCACTTTCACTGGATCACTCAATTTCACTCCACCATCATCAGACTTTTTTTTTTTTTTTTTGCAAACCAACAATCTATTCTTTTTTATAAACTTATCCCAAAAATTTATCAAATAACCAACCTCCGTCATTAAATGTCCACTTCACGTTTCCTTAAACAATTGCAAGAGTTCTTGACTTCCAAGTCAGAATTCTCCATCATTTACAATACATCTTCCGCATTCATAAATTCTACGACACAAAGAGTATGTGTGTTAGATTCGTCCTTCAACCCTCCACATTTGGGACATTATGCCTTAATTGAAGAAAGTTTAACAAAGAACTACGACAATATCCCTATGAAGAACAAAGCTGTGTTATTGTTGTTGTCAGTAAAGAATGCTGATAAGATCCATCCAAAGCCAGAACCTTTTGAAACAAGATTAGAACTAATGTATCTTATGGCCAATGATTTAGCTAAGAAATATTGTATAAATATATCAATTGGGTTGACTGACCATGCGAAATTCGTAGACAAATCATTGTCGATTCTTAATTATATCAAGAGAACCACAGACTCCCATCATCCAGACATCAAATTGACCTTCTTGGTCGGATTTGATACTTTGGTTAGAATCTTCAATCCAAAATACTATTTACCTGACAAATTATCCACCGGTTTGGAACAATTCATGAAGAATACCGATTTGTTTTGCTTGACAAGAACCGATGAAATGTTCACGCATGATCAACAATCGAAATATGTTGACGATATTAAACAAGGTGAACATGAAGATATCCCACCTCATTGGTCACATAATATTTATTTATTGGAAAATATTGGCAACAATAGTAAAATATCCACTATTAGCTCGTCAGCAATTAGAAAATGCATTAAAGATCAAGATAATGCTTGGAAATCCGAGGTTTTACCAGAAGTTTCCGAATATATAGTACAAGAGGATTTATATAAGCATTAAATATATTCATTTAACGAAGTATCGACATAAAATTAATAATAATACCACACATGTGTATTGTAATATTTTTTTTTTTTTTTTTTTTGAATTTTGGATTTTCTTATTTTCTTCATACACTAACTAAACTGAAAATCAGAGTCATTATAATTATAGCAACAAGTTGAAGTACTGACATTGCTGATGTCGATACTGCAACGTTAGATTTCTTATTCTCATGATATTCGACTTCAATAGTTGAATTTGTAAGCAACTCCCCACCATCATCTTTAGTTCGGGAAGTAATCTTTTCATTATTAGCGTCGGTACATTCAATCTTCCCACCTCTAACCACCAAAATAATTTCACTTCTTGACCATCTAGCACAATCAAACACCGGTGAAGTTGACTTTACACTTGCACTTCCTTTACAAAGTTTCAAATTCTTCAAAGATATCTCCTTTATAGCCCCCACCATCTCCAAAGCACCTCCAATAATTCGTAATTTGGGGAAAAAATTAACCCGTTCAATAAGGGTATTATTCGTCATCACCAATCCACCTCCCAATTCGCTTAAATTAGGGAATTCCAAATCATTAACCATTTCATTTCCTGAAAGGCTTAATGTCCCACCTACAAAACTCAATTTGGGGAATTTAATCTGTTGGAAATGATTATTTGCCAAACTTAATGAATCATCTACGGATTCCAATTCATCTAAATTCAATCTTTCCACATTACTAATACTTAATCGATTAATCTGTTTCAATTTCGGTAAACTTACTTTGGCATCATTGGCATTAGCGCCAATATGTAATTTTCCGCGAATAATTTCAACATTACTTTCAATGGTATCCAAGAATCGATTATTATTAATATCCAAATTATCAATAGTATTGGCTAAAAACCCCAGAAATCCCGTCAATGAAGTATCGGAAATGGTTATACTTTCAATCCCTTGAATTTCATTATTGAAATGTACATTACTTAAAATGGGTAAAATTTTCCAATCCAATACATTCACCCATTTCAAAGCTGGATATGAAATCAAAGCCAATGAAGTCAATTCAAACATATTAAAAGTCCCACTAATTAATTGTAAAATAGGGGCTTCTATACGAACAACTTCAGGGGATTTCTTAATGGTTAAATTCCCCAATATTTTTTCTAAATTGCTAAATGTGATAATGGGGTAATCAAAATCTTGTACAATTACATTCCCAACTACAACTTCACAATTTGACAATTCTTGTAAATCTTCTTGACTATGGATTTGAAATTCATTTTGTCGACAATGTGATGGGATATCCATTTCAATTTCCATTGATGGTGGACGTATTGTTGTTGTGGTGGTTCCTCCTTTGTTTTTGGATGATGATGATATTGGAGAAACTGGGAGTACAGCTGGAAGTTCGAGGAAATCTTCCTTGATGTTGGATTTGGTATAATTGACGTCACCTAAATTGTTGTGTATGATTTCTAAGAGAAGTGGTTGATTTGTTAGTAAAAATGTACAAAATTTGGTACATGATAGATTATGGTAGTATAACATACGTTTGGTACAATTACAAAGAACACCAAAGGATATAATTACTAAAAAAGTAGTTGTAACTTTCATCATTAACCTTTAGGAATATAATGTAAGAAAGTGAAATTATATGTAAAGCAAGTAATCAAAAACTTGTTTTTTTTATTTATTTATATTGTACCTATATACAACTCTTTTAATACTTTTCGCAACCAATTTATGCATAACATAATCAACACCAACAGAAACAGAAAAATGAAAAAGATTAACATTTTTAGAAACAACATATATTGAAACAATTTAAAATATATGTACGGCTATACATAGATAATAAGAAAACAACAACAACAGATATATTTTTGAAGAAATTATAAACAATTAATCAAAACCCCTACTTATTTCCTAGAAATTTGTTTCTTTAAAAAAAAACACCAATTGTTGGGTTTGGTTAAATTATGGGATATTTATATATGTGAAACATTTCAAATAAACAGAATGGAAGTTTAAATATCAAAATAAAGGTTATTATTAGTAATAGCGCCTTCTCGATAAATAGGTATCTTACCTAACTTCAATAGTCATATTCTTGATCACTCTAATATAACAGCACTTTGATGGAGGGATTATTGTAGCATGTAATAATGCATCGCGGTTTTTTTTTTGTTGTTTTCTAGTGAGACGAGAATAGCTGCAAAAAAACTTCACAGGTTAGAATACTAACTGGACAGGAGGAGACAAAGTATCATCATCAATCTTGTTCTAATAAATAAATAAGTTATTCTTTGAAATATTTAGATATTAAAGACTCAAACTATTTCTAACCTAATAAAAAAAAAACTGATACAAAATTACTTTATACAAATACATAATCCCTAGAATTCAACTGAAAAATAATAATAATAATAATTAACCCATAAAATAACCAACTTAAAATAATAATATTATCAAAAAAAAAGCAACCTTTCATTTACATAAAATTTCTTTAAAATCTTTTTACAAGAATAAACGTCCATTCTCTAATTCTTCAATGGTAGATTCGATGATTTCATCATCATCATCGTCTTCCACCAATTCAATAGTAGAATATTTAATCATATCCCAACGTTTCCAAAACAACTCAATTTCTCTATAATCGTTGGAATCAACCAATTCTTGCAAGTAGTATTTAGCTTTGGTCAAGCGCACTTTCAAGTCTTGCAATTGATTGGATGATTGGTTTTGTTGTTGTGCTAATGGTTGGGATTGTTTCACTGGAGCAGCAAAAGTTTGTTGGCTAGTATAGTCGGAATATTCAGTGATATCAGTACTGTTGTCGAAAGTTTCGTCATCAACACTTGCATCATCATCTTCATCATCGGAAACAGCAACATTCTTGGAATTGGTGCAGTAACCATAAACGTCATCTTCAACAGAAGCAGCAGCATCACAGTATCTTGCCCAAGCTTCGTCGATAGCACCGATTAAGTATTCGAAACATCTAGTTCTAGCCTTAGTATCAGCAATAGGGACGGCATTGTTGCATTGATCAGCACCTTCGTCTTGACTGATTTGTTGACAGTCAAAGTTTTCAATTTCCGTTTCAGATCCAGTGATTGCAAGGGCAACACTTGATCTACGTGGAATGAGTTTTTTTCTTACTTGGATGGCCTCAAAGGAAGAATGTTCTTCGTTATCGGAATCGTCATCTTCGGAGGAGGAGGAGTAATAGAAATCTTTAAAACCAATACCACCAATAGCAGGAACCTTACCTTGTAAGCAAATTCTTTTGTTTGGGGTGGAATAAATATTGCTTAAAGATTGGCAACTACGTTTGGTAGTGCTAGTTGGAAGTGCTTGGGAACACAAAGCCATATTGAGGAGAAAAAAAAAAGTAAAATGAACAAACTAAAAAAAAAGTAGTGTGAAAAGAACTAAAAGTCGTGTCCTTTTAACCAATGGGAGAAAGTAGTGTGGATTGACAAAAAAGTAGTGTGCGAGTGACTAACAGAAAAAAAGTTTTCTAAAATTGCCACCGTGTTGTTCTGCTTTTTGAAACTGACCAATCAGAGTTAACCTTTGCCACTGAAATTAAAAAAATGGACGAATAGGGGATTTTTCTTTCTTTGGAGGAAAAAAAAAAGTGAAAAAGGGACCTGTTAATGTTACCTTGTGAACCTAATCAAAAGTAAGTCTTCTTCTTCGTGTTCGTCTTCTTCTCTGTAGTAGAAAAAAAAAGATGAAACTGTGTGTGTGAAGTGTGTGGTGGTTTCCCAGTAATAAAAGTATTAATACTTTGTTATTAGGAATAAAATTTTCTCTCTTTGTTTTGTTGGGAAGAGAAAAAAAAAGGTGAGAAAAAGTTGTTGATGAAGAAAGGAAAGTGAAAAGAAAGAGAAAGAGAGAAAGGAAAAAAAAAAAAAAAAAAACAAGTGACCCAAAACTTTTTTTATTTATTCATTGCTGGGATTTTTTTTGAACAACGAATGAGAAAAAAGAATTTCAAAAAAAAAAAAATTAGACGCATGGAAAGCGCACGACCTGGTGAGAACACTACTTTAGAAAAGCACAATGCAACAAAAAAATAGGAGACTTTCCTAATTGGGTTTAATTCATCATGCATGGTCTATATTTGAGTGATTTGATTGGTTGGGTTTTACACATGCATAAAAATAATTCTATTTTGGGTCACAGGTAATTTTATTATTCTTCGTTATCTTTTATTTCTACTATTGTAATATATTAGATTATATGAGCGGAAAATTATTAAAATTATTAATGAATCTCTCCCCCATACAGCATCATGGATTTATGTCAGAACTAAGACCGGAAAGATTGTGTTTGCTATAATCCATCTGTTCCAGATCCACAAACTGTTTATGTGTGAGAGAAACAGAGAGACGTGAACAAGTGCAATTGACGAGTTTGTTATTAGAGTTATAGAGGCTGTATCATACTTATGTGTGTCACAATTCGTCTAATCTGTGTTGCATTTTTTTGACGATAGCTGGATAGATAAAAGAAAAAAGACAATAGGACAATAAACATAGCAAGCAAACAAGAACTTAAAATTTGAAGAAGGAGGAATTTTTCACTGAAAATCTTGAAAAAAAAAATGAAAATGAAAATCAAACATTCAGCAACGTTTCTTGGTACTTTTTGCACTAACTTGCCTAGTAGTATTTGTGTAACGTACTAAGATTGCTACCTTGCGCATCCTTTTAATTATGCGTCATTTAAACAATAGGGGCATCGCCTTCCTCAAAGTACACGCGCTCAAAGGACCATCTTTTCTCTATATCTCTGTCTATCTCTCTCTTTGTATTCCCCCCTAACTACTATTACATTGCTATTCTAAACCGGGGAGATTGTTCAAGATACGAAGTCTGCATTTTGGTATTTTCAACTATCCTTGTTGATAGAATATTATCTAGTATGCTTAATTATTATTCACCCCTAGCTCTAACTACTTCTATCCCCCTCTAACTTCCCCCTTTTTATTCCAAAGGAATCACAATTTACGGAAATGCAAGAAATTTAAATCTCTTTGACGGCTTTCCTGGGTGTGATTTGTTTTTTTTTCTCTCATATTTTTTTTTTTTTTTATAAAATTTTAGTCAAAATTTTGGAGCAAAAAGAAAATATCTGGTCGTGCAACACAGTAAATTCTCCTTCTACTTAAAATTTTGCAACTGTTTATCGGGAATTGTATAATAGTGTAGTGCAAAATATATTCCATTACTGATATATATATAGGTAACACAACTCTACAAATCAATCTAAATATAACAATAAATTGAGATTATTGCACATTGTCCCTGACGTCCCGCAAAATAACATAACCGACCCTTCCTTTTTCTTTTTTTTTTTTTTTTTTGAATTACCTAAATCGTCTCACATTTCGTTAAAAAATTTCTCAGCTGCCTTCAATATTGATGGATTTCCCCTTGAACTACTGCTTCCGTTGGCACTGGCATTACCACTTCCATTCCCACTGGAGTATGAACTCCCGCTTGAACTCGCGGCGATACCTGTAGATCTAAGCCCGATATCGTCGCCATCATCACCTTCATCTTCATCTTCACTTTTACCTTCTCCGTCTCCATTACTGGCCATCTTTCTTCGACGCGAATAGTATTTCGCATATCGCGGATCTTCCAGATAACTACTCTTGTCCTTACGTGTGATTCTGCCAACCACCAAGTCGTAGATGCCGTTGGCCACCACATCATCCTCTGAAAACAACATGCTTTTGATTGAACTTGGCTTGAAAAAATCTGCTGTATTAGATGTAAATTCTTGATATACTTGATCTGCCTTCACATAATCCTGTTGGTACATCTTCTCAAGTAATTCCTCATTATTGCTCAATTTCGAATCAAGAAAGTTCATGAATGACAACACTAAGTCAATCAATCTTTCCATATTCTTCCTATTGAATATGAATAATTCATTCTCCTTAAACTTATGAAGCAAGTATTTGGTGATGGGGAGAAAGAGCTTAAATCCCGCAAATGCCAATTTGACTGATATAACAACAAACATCTGTAGTTTGTCCAACGGAGAAACAGTCTTGCTATGGTAAATATCCTTAAATTCTCCTTCATGATGGTAATCCTTTAAATCACTCTTCAACAGTTTATACAACATCGCTTTTGTTCTATCGTCCAATGTGTCAATAAATATATCAACTTTAATCTCATTGTCCAAATGTGCCATTAGTTCATCAAGGCGCTCTTGATCTATTTTACCTTGGGCAGAATCAGGCTCTTCTACATACGGTTCATTGCCATCATATTCAATAACTTGTTGACAGTAGTCTGTAAACGGACTTCCAAGTAGCGTTGGAGTTGTTTCTCTCGATCCATTGATTACTTGAAGCCTCTGGATGTCTGGATTGTTCTTGGGGTTTATAATTGGGATATATGGTAATCTTGAAAGAGCCTCAGCTTTGCCTAACTGATACAACGTCCCAAGGAGGGATTTTCGATTGTCATAAACCATCTTAATGAGCTTTTCATTGGGAGTTTTTGTTGAATTGGGACACAATACCACGTCAATGTTCTTCGATATCAATTCATCAAACTTGTTATTTTGATCATTTAAATACCGTTGGATCTTTTGCTCTCGCTCATCCGCAGATTCTTCTTCCTCCTTTTCAATCTGCTCTCCCCCTGTAGAGAGATAAGACTCCATCGACCCTGCAGACCCCGATGATCCCTCCGATGTTCTTGATGAAGTTCTGTATTTAGAGGAACTGACAGGTGATCCTTGTTCTGTAGCTCTCTTTGACCTCCTTCTGGCCAAACGTTGTGATACAGTCAAGCTTGAGGAATTATCAACGAATAAATGTGATTTCTTCTTGGTTGGGGTATCAAATATATTCCCATCATCCACAATTGATGTTGACGATGTTTCAGTTGTGGAAGAGTTTGCGTTGATATTTCGTTTATCTATCAATTTATTATGAATCTTGTCTTTGGGACTTGGTATTTCAATGGGTTTAATCTCATCACTCTCCGAATATTCCTCAAAGTCGTCCTCATCAGAGCCAGAACCTGACCCAGACCCTGCCGTAACATAAATTGGAGTGCTAGATGTGTCATTATCAGCATCATCTCGTTGCTTCTTTGGGCTGAATCTGTTGACAACTGGAATATGGTCTGAAAATGGCACCTTACCTACTAGATATTCCATGACCATGCTGTATTCTATGAGTTATGTATCTGACGGATTCTAAGTTATATTAATAATGGATGTTTGATTTCGATGCGAATGGATTTGCTTCTGCAACAAATATGGGAAATTTATAATCAATAATACAATGCTTTTCTAAAAATATGTGATGTTTTGATGAACTGTTGCTGAATATGAAATTAAATGCAAAAAGTCAAACCAAATCAATAAAAAAAAAGACCCTTCTCTTGGAAATGAATGAATAAGTGAACAAATAAATAAATAATAATAAAAAAAAGATTGAACTGAATGCAACGAATAAAATCTATAATGATTGTGTTGATCTGACAAGGAATTGGTTTATTTTTATAACCAGACTTAAGAAGAGAGGAGTGGGAGGAAGGTCGTTCCAATCTGACATTCTCTGTCTCTTTTTTTCTTTTTTTTGTCTGGTTGAATTTTGATATCTACCAATTGTGGTAACACCGAATCTCACATATTCTCACATGCTCATCTTAATTTCCGTACCCAACTGAACTTAATATCACTTACATACAACCAACCTTTTTACCCACCCCCAACAATCCCAATCAATAAAATATTCTTTTGATCATACGTTTGTTACTTCTTTAATAATCACCTTAATTCAGTAACTGTCAGGAATGCTGTCAGATTTAGTTCCAAATCTCTTCTATTCCTCTCGCCTCAACCTTAATCTCTCCAGACATCTTAACAACCCGATCGTATAGCCACGTCAACCCTTAATTAACAACAAAAGAAAAATAAAAAAAAGCGAAATGTTAAATATTCGTGCACAGACCTAAAATTGACGTCACACGTACTTACGTAATCACAACTTTCATTGCTGCTGTAGCAAATTTATTTAGCAATTGCCCTTCCTGCATCTTCCATCTTCCATTCTCAATTTGCTATTTCAGTTATGAAAATATATATAAATACATGCAAAAAGTTAACAGCAATTTTAAAACTTCCCATCAACCACCACTTTTTTTTATCTTCATCAACGAAATGTCAAATTACGTTTTCAAATACATCGTTAACAGAATCTTACGAGACAATCAATGGAATCGATTAGGAGTTGAAGACCCATATTATGAATACGTCACCATTGATATCAAATCCAACGGCGACAAGAAATATAAGAAAATTGCACGTCGTATTCCTGATGGAATCAGTCAAAATGATTTGAACATTTTACAATTGTTCAAAAAAAGAGCATATCGATATGATTACTGGTTTAGTATATTTGGAATATCCTTTGGATGGACCAATATTATCAGTATAATCCCCGTGGCAGGTTCAATTATTTCCACGTTTTGGTCCTTGCAGTTATTGATGTTGAGTAGGAAATTAACGAATGGGTTCCCATTGGATTTACAATTATTGTTCTTGGTTAATATTGTTATTGATTTCGGATTGGGGTTGATACCTATTGTCGGAAGTATAATTGAGATTGGATACAAGGCCAATTCAAGAAATTATTTATTGTTAGAAAAACATTTGATTAGAGTTGGACAATGGAATTTGGGATTGATAACTAAAGAAGAAGTTAGGCCAGGTTTTATTAATGATAAAGTACAGCCATTCGTGGAAGAAACTGTGCAACCGTTTGTGGAAGATACGTTGAAACCAGGAGCTTTTAAAGCTGGTGAACAAGTTTGGGGATTATTGCAAAGAACGAAAAAGGCAACAATTTCATCGTCATCTGATAACTCCGTGGGAGAAATTGGTAGTGATGATTCTACTGTGGTTACCTCTTCTGGGTATCAGACTAGTGGGAATAAATAAAGACGGTACAAAATAAATAATCTACAGGGTTATTAAACCAATTGAAAATATATATGCTATTCAACGAACTATACTACATAGAAATCTTAATCAATACTTGCGGTAAAACAGCATCTAGACCAGTAATCCTAGAAGAATAAGGAATCAATTGAATCAACAATCGATACAACTTTTTAAACTGCAGTTTGTTTTCAAGACTAATTATCTCCATATTATTGATACCATTTAAGATAATCATCAACTCTTTTTGTTGAATTATAGGTAATGGACATTTGTATAACAATCTTATATCATTTATGATTCTTCGTAAAGTGAAACTTGAACGAAGTAATAAATGACTCTCACTGATCAGACTCAATTTGATATTGTCTCCCTGTTGCAGGAATCTGATCAATTCTTGTAAACAATTCAATCTGATCTTAAGATTGGAATAGGGTTCAAGTGGTTGAGTGGTGCCAAAAAAGTCATTAAACTTGTACAAAGTCAAATTATCAATGACTGAGTCATTGCTAATACTATCCATCAACCTTACTTCCAACTCATTTGGTCTGTAAAGATACGAGTTTTCATATAGTATCCTTACAATTTCTTCGATCAAATCTTTACTGTTCTCAGATGTCAACAATTTAGGTAAAACCAATTCGGTTAATTGACCATAGTGTTTGATATTTATATCTTGGTTATTTTCATCTGAAGTTATTGATAATTCAATACTTTGCACGATCAACTTCCACAATTCTTCATCAATCTGATCTTCTTGGTTAATCAACCGTGTTAAAATTTTTATCAACAATTCATTACTTTCAATCCAAAGTGGAACCTCGTTTGTAGTGATTCCAACAGATTTATTTTCAGCAATTTCAAGCAACGATCTCAAACATTTTGAAACGGCATTATCTTGAACAAGCTTTGAAAAATCTTTGACATTTTCCAATCTTTCCTTCAATAAACCTAAACCCAAGTGACTAACTGCAATGAATGTCGGTAACTTTGATTTTATTAATTCAATATTTTGCAATTTCTTCTCGATCCTATTTCGAATTCCAAACGGATAAACAATGATATTGCTCAATTGTTGTATAACCAAAGATTGAATATCAGAATCGTCAACATTAATGATCTTCAAACTCTCCAAAATCGAATTTTGCAAACTTGTTGGCTTCACACTATCTGATTGATTCCCTGGCAATATTGGATACATTCCACATTTATTCAATAAATTCACAATAGTGTCAACTTCTTTGACAGTCAAGTTATCCTTAATGATTTTATACAATGGAGGGAAACAATTCATGAATTGAACCAATGAATCTTGATAATTGGTATTGACTAAATCATATTCAATTGGGAATTCCGACCAAATACCAAAGAAAAGTTGTCTTATTTCTTCATTCTTCATATTATACAGGATCATTAAATCTTGTAATGACTTGAATATTCTCAAATTTAAATCAATCCATTGTAAACGTAAAAGCTTATCAAAATAATTGAAAAATTGCTTCCATTTATCAACAATATCATCAATACCATCATTTATCATAAATTTGCTGTATAAACTGATAAATCCAGAAAGAATCAATTGTAAACTCTCGAGCCATTCTTTGCCTCTGGACTCTGGGATGATACTGAAAAAATTTGGCAACACAATACCATAAATCAATGACCAGGATTTGTTCAACAAAACTCCATGAACATCAATAATTTGGTAGAATGTTTGAATAGCACCATCTCGAACCTGTGCTCTGTTAATCTCATCTTTCGATATTTTGGCCAAACTCAATAACAAATAAATATCCAAACAGATATACGACAGGTAGCTTTCCTTTTCATTGTCAATAAATTTAACTAGATCATCTTCTTTTTCCAACATTGGCTGTGCTTTGCCCCTTTCTGAGTTGAACAATACCATGCTCGATTTCAATGAATCACTAATTAACCAAAAATAACTCACAGAACTAAACGAAATATTCAAATCATATTTCTGATATACAAAATTGGCTAAAGTATCGATTAACAATTTGAACTGATTGAACGGTAAAGTCGATAAAAATTCATCAAGAATCAACTTTATGGTATCGAATGATTTCTCAATCAACAATTGCGCTTTATCCGACGAGTTGACGTTCTCTCCCACAACAGTTTTAAATGGAGTGTTTAATATCTTGAACACTTCATTCCATGACAGTTGGTAGTTCTTATCATACTTGTCAATTAAATCATGCAATGTTGTAAGTGCCTTTAAGTGGATGTCAGTCTCACAATTAATAATTAAAAGCTCTTGAGGCAATCCCTGTTGTATTAATGCCTCAATGAATCTATCCAACCCATCTAGAGTTCGTTCTGAAGTTTTATCGATTAGCGTTTCATTGTTGAAACCCGCACTAGCTGTGGATTCAATAACTTTAGTATAAGTTTCCACAACGTAGCTCCTTAAACTGAAGCTCAAGTTTCTGTTTGATCCCAATTTAACAAAATAGGAACTTACAATTTCCCATGATTCATCGTGTTCAACTAACCAATTGTTTTTGTCAACTTCACAAAGATGCACGAGTTCATTTAAGAAATATGTCTTATTATAAGGCGAAACATGCAATTCTGTTTTATCTGTAATTCCTTCCAATGCACAATCGGACAATGCTGTCAATGATCCGAGCAAAGTTTCAAAAACTTCGGACAGGCTGTCACCAAGATTTTCGTACAATCGCTGTTTAGTATTTCTGATAGTTTCAGCATCCAGTGGACTAATTCGTGGCAACATTGACTTGGTGAAACTTTGATATCCTTTATGGTTACGAAACCCACTGAATTGATCTGGACCTTCAAGATAATAGTCACACCATTGGAATGTAATCCAAATAATACTCCAAGAATTTTGCAAAGTAGATTTCAAAGTCATTGCAATGCTAGATAAAACACGAAGACAAACAACATGACGAGAATTAAAGTATCTAGAATGCAAGATTGGTTGAGATGATGGCGTAGTTTGAATTGGCTCTTCACCGGTTATAGTAGAACTTATTGACTCCACCAACTGTTCTCCCAACACAAGCAATTGCTTTTTTTGTTCTTGTAATATCGAACCTTCAGGCTGCGGAACAACATCAAGTTTGCCAACATTTTTGATTATTGCTTTGGATAAAATTAATAGTAAACGATCCCTGGAAGCAGTTAATCCCAACAATCCCGTTGCATGTGTAATTTTTTGAAACGACTTTATCAATGTAAGGAACGTTTCATCTTCCATTGAACTGTAAATAAATATTTCATACAACAAACCCATATCCACATTGGATTCCTTCACCAATGCATTTGCAAGTTCGACATCTGCTTCTAAAGTGGCAGTGTCTTTGGATTCATCATATACGTTGTAAACAAATTTGGATACTCCTTCTGCGAAAGTAACCAATATTTGGTAGATCAAGTAGATTGGATACGTGGTAGGAATCTCTGAAGGGGGCTCAGATTTATCTAAGTGATCAAGTATCAGTGGTTTTATATTCGATTTGCTTCGCGACAAATACAAGATCGAATGAGAATTTGCAGCTTCTCCAATTAGTTGTCCTCTAGGATCTGGCTCCACCATCTCACGAACCAAGTGATCATTCTTTTGTAGGTAAACAGTGAATACCGTAAATAATTCTTTCAATACATTCTTATTTCCATTCACGTAGTCATATTTTTCAAATATACTCTTTATAACCAGAAAATCACTAAAAAGACTTTTGAACATTTCAAGTACAATAACTTTTTCCCATACCGGTTCGTTGGATTGTGGCTCAGTATCATCCAACAACAAGTGACAGAAATACGATAACGCGATCTCGCTTTCAATTGTTAAGCTAGTTAATTGGGTGGACAACAACACATGCACAATTCGGACAGTTCTATCAATTAAAGGAAAATTCTTCTTTGAAGCATTCAAGAATTTCAATAAGGTAGGAAACACTTTGGTTCTTAATAAATATACTAATTCTTCATGGGATTTGAATAAGTTTTGATGTCCTTGAATTATGCTCTCGATTATCTCAAGAAGGGAAAGAAATTTAATGTGTATAGATTCGGTCAAGAACTCGGGCTTTTCGCTATCCAACATGCGGCATAAATCCTGGAAAATCTTGAAACCTTCTAGCGATTGGTCGTCAACTTTAATTATTTGATTGCCATCGATCGCGATTTCATTGATTCTCTCTGTGTCTGGAGCTTCATGTTCTGCAATGTTATCGTAGATGTTGGTGAACAACTGCTGTAACGTGGCTGAGGCCGCATTGATCACAATTGGGGATTTATTATTCGCTGTCAAACTCGAGCAAATCGACAATAATTCCAATAAGTTTGATCCGGTGAATGGATATACCTGCATGAATGCTGGTAAACATTGTAAGATTCTTAATTGTATGTCAATTGCAAGGTTTGATGCTTCCAGTAATGCTTGTAACAACTCTGGAATATTCTCTTCCGGTATTAAATGAGACAAGATCAATTTATGGATAACAGGAGTGGCATTGTTGGTAAGCTTTATATTTCCAGATTTGCATGCTAGTATATAGGGTTTGATTATAATTTGTTTATCCATGTCGTCCTTGATATTTTGAACTGGCAGACTTTGATTATACTTTTTCAAGTGAGTAATTGCCGTTTCACAACCATTTTTGATTTCCGAAAACCGCCTTTTTGAATCTGACAATAGACTATTAAGGTCTCCTATCAACAGCTGGATACTACTCATTTGGTATGCTATTTGTTAATCTTGTGTTGGTTGGAAAATGGTGTTCTGTTGGACTGTCTGTCTTGATCTTTTTTCTTACTACTTTTTTTTTTTTGCCCACTTAATCTAGTGTTGTCATTTTGAGATATCCACGCATATCGCATGTTTACCTCAAACAGTACAAACCAATCCTTTTTCTTATGTGACTTTACAGCCACTTTACAGCACTACAATTCGTTTTCCCATAATATGTTCTATATGCTCTATAACTTCTATTAATAAATTACTATACAATATCATAACTCGTTTTCGGTCTTCAAAAATTATATTAACACCAGAAATTAAGAAACTTGTTCCACAATGGTTTGCGAGCCATCAGTTCCTTGTCATCTGCAATTTCCTGTTTTATCAATTCAAGATCCATATTACTTCTACCTGTTGTGACGTCAATATCCTTAGCTCTAATGTATAAAGTCCAGTTCCTTGTCCAAAGCTTGTGACAAACATAAAACACAATTAATATTGGAACAGCAAGATATGCTTTAAAGAAGTTTGATGCATCCAACTTTTTACCTCCAATTGGATATAATGCCACATAGAATTGTGCAACTAGAATTAAGAAAGAGATAAGCAAAGAAAAATAGGCACACCAAACACCTCCATATGCTTTGAATGGAACGCTGTCTGGGTCAATGCCTTGAACCTTGTATGCACGATGCACTCTGACATGAGCGATTGAAACACTCATCCACATTAAAATTGCAGAAAGGCCGGAAATGGCCATCATCCAAAGTAACATTTCTGAACCACCATTAGATGCACCACCAAGTCCAATCAATCCAAACAAAACAGCAATGAGGATGGAGTACATTGGTCTCCCCTTTTTGTCAACATATGCGAGAAATTTTGGACCGTGGCCGGCACCAGCCAATGCAACCAATGGTTTGTAAGTCGCAAACACACTTGCATTTGCGGCAGATAACATTGCCACCAAGACAGCTGCATTGATGATTGATGGTAATACTCTAACTCCTCCATTTGCAATACCAATAACAAAGGGTGAAACTGGCCATTTAGAATTTCCCAATAAGCTAGGATCATCGTATCTCACTATAAAACAAACCATAATCATGGCAAACATGTAGAACACCATGATTCTCCAGAATATTTGCTTCATTGCTTTATTTAAAGTTTTTCTTGGATTGGTAGTTTCCGCTGCTGCAATGGCAGTTAATTCCGTACCCGAGAAGGCATATGCTGCTTGGACTAAGGTATTACAACAACCAGCAAGACCGTTAACGAAAGGTGGATGCCAGTTTTGACCACCAATGTAACCTTCCTTGCCGCCACCTGCTGTTAAAACTATGGCGGTAAAGATAAATATGATAATGGCGATGACTTTAACCAATGAAAACAAACTTTCACTGAAACCGTATCCTCTCACCCCAAATATACTGATACCAACAATCACCACCCACAAAATTGCCACCCAAGCTGCCGGGTTAACTTTGTCTGTCCAATACTCTATAGTCAACGATGCAGACACTAAAGAAATAGGAATGGCGACGATCCATTGTAAACAATAATTCCAATTCATGGCAAATGCCCATGATTCATCGACAAATCTGGAATTGTACACAAGGAAATTCCCCTTCACTGGAAAAGTACTTGTCAACTCTCCCAAAGATTGAATAATCATGAACATCAAGAGACCAACAATGGAATACCCTACTATCGTACCACCAGATCCAGCAGATGAAATTGAGGCGGCACTGGAGACAAACAAACCACCTCCAATACAAGTCGCTAGGGCAATTATCCTGACTTGGGTATCTGTTAATGAATCATCTGGGGTTTTGATGTCCTCATAGCCGAGTTCAAGGTCTTTGTCGATTTTGAAGGAGTAAAAAAAATCCTTGACTGGACTATTGGTTGTTTCGGAGGTTGCTAATTCATCTGAAGATGTGTTGAGCACAATATCTTCGTGCTTTTTCTTAATTTCTGGGGAAGGCATGGTGAATAAATATTCAGTTGAAGATAAAAACGATTAACTTCGTTGTTTCTTGCAATTAAAGATGAATCAAAAAAAATCAAAAACATCGTTCTGAAGTTAACGGCATCTGGGAGCACACAGAAAAATTTTTTTAGGAAGGTCTAGTGATGTTACATGAACCAGATTGCCGCATGCAGTAGGTTCGATTGCCGCAAAAAAAAAAGAAAAGAAAGAAACTTCAATGGTTTAAATAAAAAATAATTAAAAAAGAAAAAAAAAAATAAAAAAGAAAACAACCCTAACTATATTTCTAGTTCCTGAATGGAAACCAAATAATACAGGCGACTCTATTTTTTTTTTTTTAGTTCTATATGCCAATAGATATATCAAAGGTAAATGCAGTTACAGGAGGCAGATTTCAACAATGAACCAAGAAAAAGGCAATCTGTAACGAGGGAATGCATCATTGAATTCTGTAATCCTAGACGAGGGATGATTTAATTCTCAAACACAAGAACTGGAACGTATTTAAGTTTCAGAGGCATCCTTTGGTAACAGTAATTGTGCATCTCTTTACATATGTAATTAATTGGTGCAAGGAGTTCAAAACGATGTCATTTGTTTGGTACGGGAATTGAACACGGAGTTTTTCTTGCCTGGAATTTGTAACGAGAAACTTACCATGTTCAAATGTACGAGAATGAGCCCATAATTAAAAATACTTCACTCACGCGATGCTCGGAATATTTATTTATTTATCCATTTGTTTGAAAAAAGAAAAAAAAATTGGATGATTCTTTAATTGTCATTGTCTAAACTGAAACTAGCTCGCCCTAGCTTCTCTTAGCTTTTCTTTTTCTTTCTCATTGTTTATACATGACCGTCTCGGAAAAACTTTGCGGCTCATACCGGAAATTTTTTTTCTTTGTTCGAAATTTCTATTCCGGATCTGATTTTTCCACCACTAAAGTGATTGCAGTGGTGGCAAATATCGGATGGAAAAGATGGAGAGGCAGAGACACAGAGAGAACGAATCAGTGAGATTAAAGTATCCGGAGTGACTTATGTTAGAACATACCGTTCTTCATTTTTTTTGAGTCCTTTTCTGGGATAAAAACAAATGCAAAGCAAACTGATCTAACATTTCTTTTTTTTATATTTTCTATTTTTATGTAGTGTCAATATAAACATCAAGCATGTTAACGACAATGTTTCGCTGCAAAGTATGCTCTTGTCAAATCCCTGCTAATTAACTGTAATGTTTTCGGCGCTCTCTAATAGGGGCTACACGCTGGTTTCCGTTTCAGGATATGAGCAATATAATGGTCCAACTATATTTTATTCTTTCCACATAATGCGTAGTAAATGCACGTATCGCGCTTTCTACACAAAGGCGTATGGGTTAGGAGCACTGGGCAAATATTTGTTCTACCAAGGCTGATTTCACAATTAAATCGCAGCACTACAATGTTATCAAACATAAATAAAACTATTCTAATAAATAATATCCATCCAGTTCGTTGTTATATTAAATTAACCCATCTATAAAAAATCTAATAATAATAATAATAATAATAGTAAAAAAAATCGTCCTCTCTAATAAATATATCTAATAATAAATAAAGTGGAATAAAGCAGTTGTAGTAGAAATGAAAATAAAGTCTAAAATGAATTCTAATAAGGTTGATTTATTTCACATTTCTATTGCGATTCTCCACCTAATTTTACAATTTGTTCTTTCAATTTCTTGTTTTCTTCGGCAAATTCCTTTTCTCTCTTTTGTAAGAAGAGAATATATTCAGTAGCTTTTTCTAAAATCATTGATTTATTAAGCTTGGTGTTGTTTTTGGCTTCGTTTTCAGCTTCCAATTCTTCCCCGGTTTCAAAAGCGGTTTTTTCCAAGGCAACCCATGGAATGATCTTTTGAATACCAGCAATCTTTGCATTGATATTGATTCTGTATCTCTTTTCAATCTTGTTGTGTGCTTTCTTTTGGGATTCAGTCAACTTCTTTCTTGGAGCTCTTCTCTTTGATTTGGTAGTATCTTTGACACCTGGTTCTTTCTTAAGTTTTGGTTCGTCCTTTAGTATATCTTTGGTTTCAAAAACGGTTTCCAAAGAATCCAAGTTGAATTTTTCTTGTTTTTCCAACTTAAGGTTAGCAGCATTCAAGTTTGGTAAGGCGGCGTCAGAAGAAGGATTGGTGATTGGACTGTTAGTCAATGAGGTATTGTTAGATGAAGACATGTCTTCACCACCACTAAAAATAGTAGCTTCTTCAAACAAAGCATTGAAGTTTATTGGGTTTGGTTGTTGCATGTAAGATAAATCAGTGTTACTAGTGGTTTGGGAAATAGGAGCGGAGTTAGCAATCAAATCATTCATCCAATATTCTTGTTGGTTATCGTTGGAAGTGACAGGAGATAATGGAACAGAATAGCTGGAGTACTCATTGTTTAATTGATTAGCACGTTGTGGGTAATAGGAATTCATTATTGATCTGGCTATCGGCAATTGGTAATTGGTTATTGGTACTCTAATACTGGAGTAATGTAGTGAAGATATAAACGAAGAAAAATAAATAAACGATAAAACTTTAGCAAGCCAAGGAAACGAAGGGTAATTCGCGGTTCTTATATATTTGATTTTCCAAAAATTTGCCAATAAGAAGAAAATGCATATACGAACTTCGGAATAATAGATAGGGAATTATTCCACAAATCTACAAACACAGAAAATAGAAAAAATTAGAAAGAACGAATGATTATTGTACATTTTGTGTCATTTCTTTCTGGTTGTTTTATAAAAGGTACACAGGCGAGCAAATGAATGAAAAGGGACATTGTTGAAGTACTCTTCTGCTTCAAACACAAATATAATCTGCCAACAAAGCAAAGAAAAAAAAGAATAATCACCTCACTTTTGTTTAGCCAATGGAACAAACTTGGTGTTGTTCATGCATGCACTAGGACGATCGATATGCATGATTTAAAATTTCATTCTGAAATGGTTATATTGCTATTATTCATTGTAGCACATAGCACTTGCAGTGCGCAAAGCTGTAAAAATTGAATACAAAAAAAACCTTTTCTCATGAATCAGCTCATTTATCTTCAAAACTAGTGTCTTAATATGAATCTCTTTGTTTATGGTTTCAAAACCCTCCCCTCACATCATAGTTTAACCGGTTATAGTTGAGGGCTTGGTCTTTTCTTTTTTTTTTTATTTCTTCTGATTTTCAACAATGTCTCAGACGAACGGATGCTTGTGGGCCATGTTTCTCCTGTGAACATTTGCTTCGCTCTGCTCTAGACATACGTCTACAGCCATTGAAATAGTGCGGACTACTTCACGACTATGAGTCTCTGTACCATTGTTTTGTTGTTTTGTACTTGCATCCACAGAGTATCAGGCTCTTTAAAATGAGAATTGGAAAACTCATTGTTACTCTCACCAAGCTAAGCCAAGTCACAAAATGTGTTGCTATCTCCTAAAAAATACAAAAAAAAATAATTAACCCTTCGCGCAATCTCCGAGGATAAAGGTTGATAGAGCTAAAAGAAAACAATGATATCAATTCTCCTCTTTGTTTTTTTAGCGGATCAAACGTGATTCCAATACAAATAATTGAATCAAACAATGGCTACTAAAAACGTTTTTACTAGTAATAGATATTGGAAGAACAAAAAAAAAGGAAATCGAGCATCTTAATGTACATGCTAGAGCAGGTATTAAAACAAAAGAAAAGAGAAAAATCAAGATATGCTTACAAAAAGCAAGCAACGTGCTTTTCACTTCAACTACAACTCATAGATTGCGTTGGAACAAAAATTCATGTGAATTAGACCTTACCCTTGCGTCGCATATTAAATTCCGCAATACCAAGTACTACTACATTTGCCTTGGGGCAAATAAGTCTTTATCTGGATATTCAACTCCCAGACCCGGTACGGGCAAAACGGAAGTGATAACTCCCTGGGTACTGTTCATTGTTAGGGGTGTCCAATATGGCTTGCGTTGAGAATCTAGTTTTAGTTTCGACTTCCATCTAGCCGTCCCTTATCGCAGATGGTTTATTTTCATATGATCTAGATCCATCTCCTCCCTTATTTCAAACTGTGGTTCTCCTCATCATCATTAATAACCAAATGTAGTAATGCAGAAATTGCTCCTCTAGGTAACCACAGATTGAGGTTCGTTTACGAAATTTCCAGGGATGTTAACAAATGAATTGAAGATAGAGGAGAAACGCCGAAGTTACACTCAAGAACACAATCATCATCATTCACACTAAAAGGAAAAGAAAATTTTTTTCCGTCCCTTGGAAACCAAAATAGAGATTTAGATCGCACTTTCGGTTTCTATAGTCATACCATTTTTAGAAGTATTATTTCTTAGGTACATTTACGTCCCATTCCAAGTCAGGTCATCGCAAATTCCTTCGCAAAAATTATCGCAAAAGCATTGTACAAGCATTACATTGTTGTCACAACTGCCTGCGCTATTAAACATATACTGCACTATTAAACGTAATCTAGTAAAAAATTCAAATGGTAAACGACTCCATTCAGACAAGGCGCAAAGAAAAAGTTTCTCCACAAGTGCAGGAGATGAGCAAGAATGGAAGCCAAAGGGGAACTCAGAAGAGGAGTCTGAGGGGAAACACGAGAAGGAACAACAATAAACCATTCTTTGAAACGTACTTCGCCACAAAACTAAGACAGGATGCTACTTTTTTTGCTGCAGGATTGATAATTATGACGATCCATATTTTTCATTATATTGCAATAATGAAACTTTGGTTGCTGAACCCATACATGAGCAACTACAAGCTAGCTCTCCACTTTGTACTATTCTTTGTTAATATAGGTCTATTGTACTATTTGTACCTAGCCAAACTATACCCCTTCATTTACCCAGAAGACATGGAAGGGAAAAAGGTAAAGGAAGATAAATTCTATCAGTAGAGGTTGAATAAAGTCAATTGACGAAAACAAGCAATATATATACATATATTCATATTATTCAGTAGTGACAATAAAAAAAATAGAACGAAAGTTATTATATATACAGTGGAGTCAGCACTCGCAGAATATTTAATTCAGATACTAGCTGCATAATTTTTTTTAATACTTGACTTTTTGTAACCCTTTAACCAAACCAAGACCGTAAACTCCGAGAGAGACAATTGAGACCAAGTTGATCAAGGTGGAGATACCATGATATTTACCAAATTGTTTGGTCAATTTTTGGTATTCTTCGGTTGGCTTACCTTCAGCATCGACATCAGCTTTGTCAGCAACCAACTTGTTTCTATCTTCCTTGATTTTCTTACAAATTGGCATGACAAAGAAGTAGTTCAAAGCCCCACCAACGGAAGATAAGGCCAATAAACCTAAACTGAATGGACAGTAAGCTAATGGTTGAGTCAAAGCTAAGACCAATGGAGCAATAGCTTGACCAGCAAAGTAAGTTGGGAAGACTTTGTTTTGTAAGTTGCTAAACTCTTCTCTTGGCAATTTCTTAAACACCAATGGGGAAATGATGAATGAGTAGAATGTGGAACCACCGAAGGCTAATGAGTAGAACAAGAAGTGGTATGGAACTCTGGTATTTAAACCTAATTGACAGAACATTGTTGATTGATTATTAATAATGTTAATGATTCTTGAAGAAAGAAGAACGGGCTTTGGGTATATAAGAGTAAGTTTTTTTTTTTTTTTTTTGGTTCCTCCTTGGTCTGACTTCTCGATTCTTTATATAGTCCCTGTCATTCTTTGTGTTTCCCACGTTTAAATCATACGTTTTTGTTTTTCTGATGACTTAGTATTACAAAACAGCCAATCATTTTATTTTTGAAACTAATCAGGTAACTTATACCTGGAATTTTTAGTTTCTGCAATAGTACGGTTACAAGTAGGAGACTTGCCTTTGTGGCAATAGAATGTGCCATTGACAGGAAGATAGGTGGTGACATAGTCGATGGCAGTTCCTTGGAAATTGGGATTAATGTTGCCAAATTGGCAATCGTCCCCCACGCCTATCTTTTTCTCGAGGCCAACCTCGAGTACCATTTGTTTGAATTTGACTTGCATAAGCTGTTGGTAATCAACGACGCACTGTAAATCATAGTTCATATTGTTCTGGAAGTCATTGAACTTGAATGCCTTAAACTGATAATACCCACCAAATTCATCCATCAAACTTGCTTTCAATTGTCCGTCAATTGCATCTTCATCTCTCAATATTAAATTGTGGATATTGTTAGTAGGTTGCAAGATTGACTGGAATCGGGGGTTTATATTAGTACGACATTCACTGGCAATAAATTCCCGTTCAGCCAATTTGATCAGACGAATGTAGTATCTGATATTGGAACCTTCAATGCATTGTCTCATGTCTGTGGATGGCCATTTCACTGTTGCGATATGGTTCATTGCTGTTATAGAAATATTGTTTGCAACTTCGTGCAAAGTATTGATCAAAATCGTTTTATCATGAGTTTTTGTCGTCACCGTCAAAATAGGTCTATCTGAATGAAATGGATTTGGATCTGGAAGCACTGCCAATACAACTTGGAGGATAATAAGTGATAGTAAAATCATGGTTAGTGGATTTGCAGATATGGTTAATGCTGCATAATAATAATAATAATAAAAAAAGAACACAATGGAAAGATATCGGTATAACGAAAATTAGTATGCGGAAAAAACAAACCGCAATTTCTGCGAGAAAAAGAAAACGCGGTAACGCGGTCGCGCGAAATTTTTTATTTTTTATTTTTTCTGGTTGAGTCTTTTTAGGGGATCAATTATTTTTTTATTTTTTTGGTTTGCCAAATAAACATCCTGAAAACTAACCAAAATCGAACAACCCTTCTTTTCCTTTTTCATTTTTCCTTTTTCTTTCTTTTCAACAATTTCTAACTATACAACGAACCATGGGAAAACTATCGACTCCGGCTAAAAAATCACCTAAGGTTGGTGCAAAATTGGGCTCCTCTGGAGGGTCAACAAAGAGACAGACATCCTTGATGGATTTCTTTAAACCAGCCTCAGGCAAGGATAAATCGAAACAACCCAAGCTAGAACAACAACAACAGCAACAACCACTGCCATTGTCATCATCACCGCTTAAAGCAAAGTCAAGTTCTAAACCACTTTTGTCCAGCGATAAAGAGAATGAAGAAGAACTGCTTCAAAAAGACTCGACCATAGTAACATCAGAACCACCTGAAAGTCAACTACACGATAAGAAACCAGAGAAGGAAACCACAAACAAGATTTCACCAGCAGTAACTAAGCAAGTGGAGACACAGAAAAGACCATTATCGGATAAAACTTCTATGTTGAATTCCAGCCCTGTCGCAGCATCACGTCGTGGCAAAAAAGTCAACTATGCTGAGTCTGACGACGAAGACGACGACGAACAGATTCTTGGAAGCAGAAAGAAAAGAAGAGTTGTACAAGATGATAGTGATGACGAAGAAAATGAAGACTTTAAACCACCTCAGTCTGAATCTGACGATGACGATATGAGTGACTTTGTGGTCGATGATGATAAAGACGAAGATATGGAACCCGTTCTGGAAGATGATGAAGATATTCCAAAACAAAAGAAAAAGAGCAAGAAATCGACATCTCCAGTTGCTAGGGTTACACCAATTTCAAAGCCAAGTCAGACATCATCGTCAGGTCTTCTTAGCAAATATGGTGCTAACTCATCTTTCCAGGGTTCTCCAACTCCAGTCAAAAAAAAACCCACTAAAAGTGCTACCCCTACAAAAAAGTCATTTGAGAAAGAGAATGAAGAAAGATATCAATGGTTAGTTAACGTCAAGGACGCTGAGAAACGTCCTATTGATGATCCAGAATATGACCCAAGAACATTGTACATTCCCCAATCTGCTTGGTCTAAATTTACCGCATTTGAGAAACAATACTGGGAGATCAAATCTAAAATGTGGAACACAGTTGTTTTCTTTAAGAAGGGGAAATTCTACGAATTATATGAGAATGATGCGGTTATTGCCAATACCAAGTTTGATTTAAAGATTGCTGGAGGAGGTAGAGCAAACATGAAGCTAGCTGGTATTCCTGAAATGTCCTTTGAATATTGGGCTAAAGAGTTTATCAGCAATGGGTATAAGGTTGCAAAAGTTGATCAGAAGGAATCGTTGTTAGCCAAAGAAATGAGAGGAGGTTCCACAAAGGAAGAAAAGATTATCAAAAGAGAATTGACTGGTATATTGACGGGAGGTACCTTAACTGATTTGAATATGATCAGCAACGATATGTCCACATATTGTTTGAGTATCAAAGAAGAAGAGAATGAAGATGGAACGAAAGTATTTGGTGTTGCTTTTGTCGACACTGCTACGTCAGAATTGAACTTGATTGAGCTTCAAGATGATGCCGAATGTACAAAATTGGATACATTGATTACACAAGTGAAACCAAAGGAAGTTATTTGTGAAAAGGGCAATTTGTGTCAAATCGCAAACAAGATTCTCAAATTTTGCGCTCATAGTGAACATCAGATTTGGAACATTTTGAACCCCATTACTGAGTTTTGGGATTATGATATCACCATTGAAGAGTTAGTCAAATCCAAATATTACGAAGCAGAAGATTTGGATGATTATTCAAAATATCCTGAAATTTTAGTGAATTATAAGGACAATCACCTCGTGACGTTTAATGCATTCGGTGGATTGTTGTCTTATTTGAAGACTTTGAAATTGGATCAAAGTATTATGAGTCTTGGTAACATTCATGAATATCAAATATCCCGTAATTCCAGTTCTCATATGATTTTGGACGGTATCACGTTGAACAATTTGGAGATTCTTCACAACACAGCTGATGGTAGTGATAAAGGTACACTTTTCAAATTAATGAATCGTGCAACTACTTCATTTGGTAAAAGACATTTACAACAATGGATTCTTCACCCGTTGTACAAGATTGATGATATTAACGCAAGATATGATTCTGTGGAATACTTTATGAATGACGGTTTGGAATTGAGATCTTCTATACAAGATGCATTGTTGACCATTCCAGATTTAGAAAGATTACTTGCAAGAATTCATGGGAAAACATTGCGCTTCAGAGATTTCTTAAGAGTTGTTGAAAGTTTTGAAACAATTGCCAAATTGAGTACCAAGTTGAAGGGTTTTGCTAATGTTGAATGTGGGGTATTGTACAGCTATTTGTCCAGTTTCCCACATGAAATGTGTGAACTTATTGAACAGTGGGAAGATGCGTTTGATAGAGAGCAAGCCAAGACCGATGTAATCATCCCTGCTGCTGGGGTTGACCAAGAGTTTGATGACTCACAAGAAATTCTTAATGATTTAGAATCGCAATTGGACCAGAAATTGAAGGAATATAAGAGAACATACAGGTCACAAGAAATATGTTACCGTAATTCTGGTAAAGAAATCTACCTTATTGAGGTTCCAATTAAGTTGAATGTGCCACGTGATTGGCAACAAATGAGTGCCACTTCTAAAGTCAAGAGATATTGGTCACCAGAAGGGAAGATATTGGCTAGAAAGCTTATGGAACAACGTGAATTGCATAAAATGGTGTGTGATACCTTGAGAGCCAGAATGTATGACAAATTTGACGCTCATTACAAGACATGGATGGAAGTTATTAGAACCATTGCAAACATTGATTGTTTATTAGCAATAACCAAGGCTTCAGAAACCATGGGATATCCATCTTGTCGTCCAAAACTTATTGATGCTGAAAAAGGGTGTCTTGACTTTAAAGAATTGAGACATCCCTGTTTTGAAAGTACAAAAGAGTTTATTCCTAACGATGTTCAATTAGGTGGAGAAAATCCACACTTTGGACTTCTTACAGGTGCCAATGCAGCCGGGAAATCGACATTGATGAGAACCACCGCCTTGGCCATTATACTCAGTCAGATTGGATGTTATATTCCAGCCGAGCTGGCACAATTAACGCCCGTGGACAGAATAATGACCAGATTAGGTGCTAATGATAATATCATGCAAGGTAAATCAACTTTTTTTGTTGAATTATCAGAAACCAAAAAGATTTTAAGTAATGCCACACCAAAATCCTTAGTTATCTTGGATGAATTAGGCAGAGGAGGTTCCAGTAGTGATGGTTTTTCCATTGCCGAATCGGTGTTGCATCATCTTGCTACCCATTTACAATCATTAGGATTCTTTGCTACACATTATGGTACATTGGGATTATCGTTCAAGACTCATCCACAAGTTAAACAATTACGAATGGGGATCATTGTGGAGAAAAATTCTCGAAACATTACCTTTTTATATAAATTAGAAGAAGGTACCGCACCACGATCATTCGGTATGAATGTGGCATCAATGTGTGGTATTCTGGATTCCATCGTGGATAATGCCGAAAAAGCAGCTAAAGCATATGAACAAACTTCTAAGTTGAAGAAACTTGCTGATGAAAGTGATGTGCATGATATAAGTTTGGGATTACAGAGTGATTTCGTGTGGTGGGGTACAGGTAAAATTGATGAATTGAGTAAAGATATGATATGCTATGATGAGGCTATCAAGAAGAGCGCTCTCGATAATGTTTTTAAAATGATAGATGAATTGTGAGTTGATTTGTGGTTGTATATTTCATATGATTTTTTTATTTATTTATTTATTTTATATAAAAAAAATAGAGTTTTCTTTTTGGATTTTTGAAGGTTTGAACTTTTTACATAATGATTTCGTACTTGACGTCCTCTTTTAATTCCTTATGTGGCAAGACAATTGAATTGTACACAAACACTTGACTTTTAACCACAGTATCTTGACACAATATAACAATATTGTTTGAAACTTTCAAATAATTTGAAGCATTGGTGTCCAACACATTACTTGCCAAAGTGTCTGCGGTGATGGTACCTTCAATTCTACACCATTTACCAATCTTAGTTCCACTAGAAACAATTGCATTCTTGATGATAGTATGATCGCCAACCGTGACATCATCACAAATAATACAATTAACCAACCTAACTCCACTTCCTAAGGTGACATTCTTACCAATGGAAACATTAGGACCAATTTTTGAAGATTTAAAATTGAGGTCTTTGGTTAGGATTTGGACCGGTTGGGTGATCTCGGGAGATTTTACGTTGCTACTTGTGTTATTCCCATGAGCTAAGAAGAAATTATTGGCAATTAATGCAGATACCGGCAGTTTCAATTGATACCAGAAACCGGTTGTTTCATAGACGTTGAAATTTGTACTTTTCAGTTGTGGTAACGTTTTAAAAACGTCCAATTCTAAAGAAAGCACCGTCTTGCTAGGTTCATCTTCTAATCCATCATCGTCAAATACAATAGTACTTGACTTTTTCACTTCAACTTGTCGTAATAATTCCAAAATTGATCGATCAAAAATGTAAATCCCACCATTCAACAAAATCTCATATGTTGCATCCTCATTAAATGCCGCAATGGAAGCACTTGGTTTTTCAACATAATGGACAACTTTCCCGTTTTTCTTATTAGCCACAATAGCACCAAATTTAGTTACAATATCATCACTAACAGTGGTTTGTGTTTCATCATCATGATGATATCCAACGGTGATTTGTGCTTTGGATTTCTTAAGCAAAGAAACAGGATCCACACCATAAATCGTAATATTGGAATTGGAAGTATTATAAAACTCCAACATCTGTTTAAACGGATAATTACAAATAACATCCCCATGGATCATTAATAATTTACAATCAGGGGTATTGAAAATTTCATCACGGAAATGATACAATCCACCAGCAGTTCCCAATGGATATGGTTCTGATAAGTATTTAATGTTTAATCCCGGATTGGCGGCTTTGGCATCCTTGATATATTCTTCGAATTTAAGTTTGGATTCATCTTTGAAAAACCCCATTAATAAAATTTCCAATTCTGAAGTATCAAATTGATCGATCAAGTTATCAACGATGTGACCCACCATGGGTTTACCCGCAATGGGGAACAATAACTTGGGAGTACTAATAGAAATTGGTCTGAATCGGGTGGCCAAAAGCTCACCGCCAACAAGAATAAGTGCTTTAATAGTCATGATTAAATGGAATTGGAATTGGAATTGATTGAATTGATAGTTTGAATCAAGAAAAAAATAACGAATAAGAAGGGGGAGGGAGAGATGAATAGGAGTATTGGAAAAAAGTAGTTGCATAAAAAGCTGACCATTAAACAAATAAAATGGTTATTTAAGGAGGTATATGTCACGTGAATAGAGAATTACGATATGTTACACAAAATTAAAATATCAGAACAATCCTTATCTATAAATAGCTATCAATGACATTTTATTTTATCTTGTCAAACCGGAATTTCTTTTATCAAGTTCTTTTTTAACAAAATACCTTACAATATCAGCAGTGGCAATAGAATCTTCTGCACTATCATGTTCACCTTTTTGAATCTCTCTACTTAAGTATTTGAAAGTCAAGTCTTTTAAACTCCATCTAGTCATCGGCCCAGTTTGGATTTTCGAAGGAAATAGAATTGAAGTATCGATGATATTCTCATGGATAGCACGCATAGCATGAAAATCATTATCACCACCATGTACTAACACAATGGTTTTACTATCCATGACATTTCCAAGTTTTTCCATTGCTGATTCCCACGGTAAGAAATTGTCATCGATTTTATCAATACCTGAATATCGGGTATTGAAATCCACCACGGTTCCAAATGGTTTCACAAATATATCACATACCACCTTTCTGGTAAAGTAATCAATCGCTGTGATTCTCGCTAATTCAAATCCTTCTGTTGTATATACCATTTCACAATCAAGACCGATGACTTTGAAAGTTGAAGGTTTTTGGAAAATCTCTTTGGTGAATTGATATCCTTTCAATGCTTGTCTTTGCTCTGGGGTTTTCAATAAATACACATGATGGTTTGATTTAGTACATGGAGCCACCCCGTTTCTTTCAATCCCCATACAACATAAATATTTCCCTCTTTGTCTCTTCCCATGATGGAATTCACAAACGGTAGGTTCCATTTGTTGCAGAAGTCTAAATTCTGTACCACATCGGGAACAAATTCGGGTGATTTTATCGTCAGGAATGGATTCAGGAACATCCATTGTATATCCGTATCTAATTAATGTTGGTCTATCAATAACCCATTCTTTTAGTATTTCATATTCTTTTGCTTCTATTTCTTCCTTAGTAAGGGCGATAGATTTCACTTTTTTGGGGTTTCTTAACTTATAAACTTCTTGTCGTAATACAGTTCCATAGGTTCTATTTGATGATTTCTTTGCAATTTCATATTCGATTTCAATTGCTTTTAGTTTGGGAGTTGTAAGATTAGGGTTTTGCTTGATTAATATACCTACAATCAATTCGATATTTTTCTTTCGTTCTGGTAATGTGGCAGGATTGGTATTGACTTGTTTGGGTAAGATATATTTGGGATCTTCTAATTTTGGTTTTTTGGAAGAATCTTGATCTTCCAAATTATCTAGTTTTCTCTTGTTAATATCAGTCATAGTAGTGTTGTTCTTAGTAGTTGTGGTAGATGCAGCATAAGATACATTGATCTATTCTATTTCCTTTGGTGGACAAACTTTAGGGCTGTAAAGAGCGAAAAAAATGTACTATACAAATTCAGGGCTACATAGAAAATTTCAATCCGGGTAAGCATTTTGAAAAATGAGAAGAAACGAAAAAAAAAATTTCTGTGCGTTGGGGGAAAAACTATAAAAGGAAGCGAAATCCAGTAAATTTTTTTTTTCTGTTTTTCCCTTTTTTCTTTTCTTCTATGTCGACGTACTTCATAGGATCATTTCTATAGGTCACGACTCTCTTTTGATTCTTCAAAAGAGCCATTGAATCCAACTTGGACGATGAGTGTTTAGTCCTTTGTTCTTTAAAGTGAGAATAATAATTATTATTTAGCCCTTCTTTAATTAGTTGGTTGCGCGATGATCTTTATCCTATCATTTCTTTTCCTTTATTGGTTAGAATGACTGGATGGAACGAAGTGACAGTCTGACAAGTCTTATGATTCTATTGTATAGTTTTTTTTTGCAAGTATATCATCTAGAATATATGAAATTTTTTTACTATTGAAAATATTTATCTACTGTAGTCTGAAATGCACTGAGAAGTGATAGAAGCGATGAGGGTAAACCGATGTAATAATATTTATCGCACTAGATGTTTTTGTACATGGGAATATAGTAATATGGAGATATATATACAGTGTTTTAAGTTTTTATTCGTACTAATTTGGACAGAAGTTTTTGGGCGCACTAGAGTAAGTCACACTAATAAAACTAACCGAATAATTGTGTCGCCACTAATATGAAACAAATGTAAAAAGAGTGTAACTGTGAGTGATTAATAGTTATTACTGTATCACCGTTATGCTGTGTATCTCTGTTAATGATGTGTAGATTATTTGCTCTAATAATTATTTTATTAAATTGTTCCGTTATTCAAAATTAACAGGTCAAAATTGTCTTCACCTTACTTCATTGAAATATCCAATATGTATTATTATCGTTCTTTCTCCTCTTAGCTTAGTTAATCATTATTAGGGCTATCAAAATGATAATTTTCATCTACTATTTTTTTTTTGATACTAACAATTAACGTGAAAAAAAATTAACCCTAATTTTTTGACATCAATGTAGAGCTTCTCAGAAAAAAAAACTATAAAAGGAAGCGAAATCCAGTAAATTTTTTTTTTCTGTTTTTCCCTTTTTTCTTTTCTTCTATGTCGACGTACTTCATAGGATCATTTCTATAGGTCACGACTCTCTTTTGATTCTTCAAAAGAGCCATTGAATCCAACTTGGACGATGAGTGTTTAGTCCTTTGTTCTTTAAAGTGAGAATAATAATTATTATTTAGCCCTTCTTTAATTAGTTGGTTGCGCGATGATCTTTATCCTATCATTTCTTTTCCTTTATTGGTTAGAATGACTGGATGGAACGAAGTGACAGTCTGACAAGTCTTATGATTCTATTGTATAGTTTTTTTTTGCAAGTATATCATTGAGAATATATGAATTTTTTTTAACTATTTTTTGAAAATATTTATTTAATTGTAGTTGATTTTTGATGCTCCTCTCGTGTGATATTTAGTTCGAATAAATTTTTCAGCTATATACAATCTCATGGTCTATACCTTTCTTAATAATCTTTTTCTTCATCTTCATCTATTTGCTCTCTCTAATCTAAACAGTTTCATCATAACTATACAATGTATAATAATCAACCAATTTTCCATTTAAATTATTTTCCCCTTCAATTGGTAAATAAAAAACATTTCTAAACTTTTCTTCACCAATAATCCAAAAATCTTTCCAATTTTGTACAATACCATTATCGGTTGGGATTTTAATTGCATTTAATGAATCATAATTGGTATTGGAATCATCTGAATTTCTATTGATTAATGATCCTAAACTCATCTTTACCGTTAAGATAAATTGATCGATACCTAATAAATTCAAACATGTTTGGAATTCATTATTATGATTGTGTTGATGACGATTAGGAGCATCGGTTGCATTTGGATTTCCTCCTTGTGTTGCTCCAAAATCTCTAGGAACGGTAGAATGATTAAATCTATTTGATTGGATGGTTTTGTTTAATATGCTAAATTCCCATGTAGTAATACCTTTAAGGATTTGGAATGTTTGTACAATACATAAAAACGTAACCCAAACACCTTGAAGAATAACCCAGATCAATAAATTAAAGTGGAAATGATGATTCTGATATCCATAACATAATTCATCACCTAATAATGAACAAGTAAATCCGGATTCATCTGATGATTCATATCCATCTTCAATTTTTTCAAAAAATTGATTCGTCAAATAAATAAACAAGAATATTCCTAATGTTAAAGAATATACAAAGGCAATGAAAATCTTATGATTTCTAACCCCGATATCATTATACACCCATGGACAAGAATGGTCAAATCTGGCAATCAATTTCTTATTATGTTTGGAATATCTTGACCTTAGTGGCTTTCTAACAAATGAATTGACACAGAAATTGTCCGTATCAAATTTACCCAATGCAATCAATTGTTTGGCTTGGTTTAATATCACATTGTTATCAGCTGGAGTTGGAACAAATCCTGGGTTGATAAACATAGCTTTGAAGAATGACCAAATCAATACACCAACACTTGTAGCCATGATTAAATTGGTAATAAAATTAGAAAGAAAAGTAACAGGGACAATATTATATAACCATACTAAAATGGTCCAAAATGCAGTCGAAGAAAAAATACCAGCTAAAAGTGGGGATTTTGGTAATGGTTTGTCGTCGAATAAATAAGTTGAAATGACAAAAATTTTTAATAAATATATTCCACCGGCAGATAATGCAATGGCAAATATAAATTTGAGTATTCCATAACCTTGAGCAGCGGAGATGGTGTTAAGCATAATTGGTAATAACACATAAGGGGTCAAAAAAGTTATAATCTTACCCATTTTCGGTTGTATCCAATGTTTCTTAACTGCCCAATTATTCTTTGGATCTCTATCGCATTCAATCAAGACTTTTTCCCAAGTTTGTAAACAATTCATATCTTTGGCAATATCAAACGAATTTTTATTTTGGTCATTTTTAGCAAAGATATCGGATCCGGCATCCACTAAAGTTTTCAAAACCGATTTGTAACCTTTCATAAATGACCAATGCAAAGGAATGAATAAACTATTGTCGACTTTACTGACATCAGCTCCAAATCTTAACAATGCATTTATGGTGTATATATCATTTTGGTAACAAGCCCAATGCAATGGAGTACGATTTGAAACATCAGGGTCATCGACATATACTTTCTTGATGGAATTAACGTCACAACAACTTAATAATAAATATTCCACCAACATGATATTGGAAGAATGAACTGCCAAATGTAAGGCATTATAACTTTGTGAATCCCTTAATTCTGGATTAGCATTGGAGTTGGAAATGAGATAATCGACAATATAAACAAGACCATTTCTACAAGCCCAATGTAATGGACTTGCTTTCAATTCGCCGCCTAAATGATTTGGATCGGCACCATTTTCAATTAAATACTTCACCAAATACAATCTATTGTTGATACATGCCCAATGTAAACCAGTAATTCCATCACTAAATGTATCATTAACATGAATTTTTTTCGATGTTATTAAATCCTTAACAATGGTAATGTTTCCTTCTTGACAATTACTCATGAATTTAGCTAGATCAGGGTTTAAATCTTGTTCCGTTGGTTGTACGGGTTTATTATCTGTGACAGTATTTAAATCGGAATCTAAAGTCTCTAAAACCGCTTCTGTGGATTTGATTGAAATTTGGTCAAGTTCTTCCTTCTTGTCAGCGTCATCGTCATCGTCGTCGTCATCATTGGTAGTACTTGAAGTAGTAGGTTCGGATGTATTAAGCTCCGATAATTCGATTGTTTGTTGGTCAGGAACTTCGGAAGAAGTAGAAGTGGTCGAAGAAGTTGATTTTTTGTCTGCCACCACAACTGGTGTCTCAGTTGGTAATGTACTATTTGAATCGTGCGTTCCATTGGTGGTGGTAACGTTGGATGGTTTTGGGGAAGCTGATTTCAGCTTCAGCTTATTCTTCCTCTTGGCCATATCTAGGATCTATGTTATAATTGATCAGGGGACGGAAATTCCGATTTGTAATGTTGGAATAAGAATGAAGGGGGAAAAAAAAAACCGAACGGTTTTTAATCTAAAAGTCTTTTGAGTAGTTATGATGAAAACTGAAGAGATTTTCTTAGATAATTTTTTTTTTTTTTTTAGTTGTCGGTTGTCTAAAATTTTAAGTCGTCCGACCTACGTCCGACAGACGGCGCAGCAAATCGATGATTAATACGAATTTTGACTTATACTCCGCCAACAATAAGATTTTGAATGACGTCGTTCTAGTATCCTACATAGTTAATTATATCACAGACACACACACACGCACATATATATATACTATATCACAACGAAAGCACTAAAAGTCCTACAAACATATCCTACATGTAAGAAAAAAAAAATTCTCATTCAGTCACATTATGATGCATTAAAGTAGAAGCATCTTCATCATTATCAACTTTCCCTTTTCCTTTTCCTTTGTTCTTCTTCTTGTTCTTATTCTTTTTTTTCTTTTTGTTCAGAGGATTATCAAGTCCATTTATATGCCCTAATGACTTTATACTTCTGAGTGATCTTGAATCTTCTTCTCCAGTCCCCTTTTCTCCATTTACGACAATACTATCAGGCCCAGCACTTTCGGGTGATTGATACGATGAAGTGGTGACGGTTGTATTACTAGTGGTTACAGCAGCTGATGTGGCTTTACCGGAAATTGATGATGCTGAACTGGATTGTGATCCTCCTGAACTTCTTGGCTTTCTTTTCTGTAATAAATCCAATACTTGTTCACTTGCCGTTGCGGTTGTCATTCCTGAATTCAGTGACTCTTCCACAAATGGTTGTTCTTTTTCATTGATAGATTCAGGATTGAGTTGTTCCATTTCAATAGCTTCCAAATTCCAAGTCAACTCTCCTATTCTTCTCAAATGTTTTTCTAACAATAAATAATTTCTTGAATTTGCCTTGTATCCAATCTCAATTATACTTCCGATAATAGGAATCAACCCCAATCCAAAATCAATTGCAATGTTTATCAAGAATAACAATTGTAAATCCAATGGGAACCCATTGGTTAATCTTCTCGCTAATAGCAATAATTGTAATGACCAAAATGTGGCTATTATAGTTCCTAATACCGGTATTACGGTAATAATATTTGTCCATCCAAAAGAAATTCCAAATATACTAAACCAACAATCATATCTATATGCTTTTTTTCTAAACAATTCCAAAATTTTCAAATCATGGTCATTAATCCCATCAGGAATTCTTCTGGGGATTTTCTTGTATTTCTTATCCCCGTTAGGTTTGATATCAATGGTGACATATTCATAATAGGGATCTTCTACTCCTAGTTTATTCCATTGGTTATCTCTAAATACCCGATTGATGATGTATTTGAAGATAATTGATGACATAGTCTATGATGATTTAGAATTGGAAGAAAAAGATGTATTATTTTGGTTTTTATCACAAGACTGCAGTTTCTCTTTTTCTTTCTTTAAAAAAAAAAATTCTTTTCATATTAAATTTTGATTATCGTACCGAAAAAACAACACACAAAACTAAAAGGAGAGCAAATTATGAATATGCAGTCAGCTTACGTAAATCAGTGTGACTTTGAGGTTTATGCACGACCTATTTTATATATTTTTTTTTTTTTAATATTTTGGTTGAAAGATAAGAAGAAAAAAAAAAGGTATTAGAAATTTTTTTAGCACGTTGTTAATTGAAGATATAAAAGAACAATATCATAGAAGGAAATGGAATAAATTGATAATGATATCATCATTGTCTAGGTGTTCTATTAATACACAATGCCCCTATTATACACACAAATTCTCGTATAATTTCACCTATACACACACATCTACAACTACCCTTAATACATTCAATCACACACACATACACTTACACACACACAAACAGGTATTCTTTGTTTCGCGATGTGTGTGAATCATTTGGTAATTTAATTTGTACAAATAAAACAAACGTTCGCATTGAAGCAAATAAAGTATTCATGTGACATTTTCTTTTTCTTTTTCTTTTTCTCTCTTTATAATCTTTCGGCTTCGGGATTAAATAAATGTTACCTTAATTGGATAGTATGATAATTTACTACTACTGCTACCCAAAAAAAACAACAACACACAACACAATACAATACAACACAATACAATATACCATCACTTTCACACATTCTCTTTCCCTTTCTCTTTCTATTTCTCCTGAATGTTATAAGAATAAATACTTAACCAATTCTTAACTTATACTTTCATTATATCATTTTTTTGTTTTCTTTTACTTAACTATAATTATTCCTATTCTTTCTTCCATTTTATTTATTCATTTACTTACTTAGGGCACTCATATCACATTCATAGCCTCACCTCATCCCATCTCATCCCATCTCATCTCATTTACAATCATTGTATTATTATTATTAATTATATTATTCATTTATCGTTTATTATTTTTCCTTGCATAGACAACCCCCTATCAAGAGCCCCACTAACGCACTTTCCCACTTATCCACTTATCCACCACCCTCAAAAATTAAATCTATTTCCCACGCACACACGCACTTACACACACAAACACACACACACAAAGAGAAAATATATATTTAACAACCAAGTAAGACATAATTCATCATGATAGTAAGTTATTTAGTTAGCAAGGTCCCATTATCAAGTCATATACCAATTGTTCGAAGGTTCCATCCTAAAAACCAACAACATCATCATCATGACCATGATTCAAGTGTTGCCACTTCTGGTAGTGTCTGCCATGAAGAAAAGATAAATACTTCAGGGGCTGTGGAAACTGGCCCTCACAATGCAGATACAGATACAACCTACATAAACAACACGAATAAGAATCGGAAGTACAAACAAACTGATAGATTGATTATCGACGATGAGGACATATTTGATGCTCCAAATACGAAACAAACACACTTGTCATTTGTTGATAATTCTTCCACCATGAAGGTGTCACAAAGATTAGCCAGAAGAAATTTAAGAAAAGTTAAAGAAAGCCCCAAACGTAGCACTTCATCAAAGACTTTGGTGGATTCTTCAAATAATCTGACTGATGAATCGGAATATGACCGTCAGGATAGGGTTCAAGAGTACTTGGATGAGCAAAACAATAAATTTGATGAGTTGATAACTAATAACATAGATACAGTATTGCATCCTGAATCAACCAAATCTCCAAATGAGAGAATTATCAAGATGGTATATGATAATCGAAAATCTATTGCTGGTTCAATTTATCAATTAGGTAAGGCAGAAGTTTCATCAAGATTACCTTATATTCCATATTTCAACCCAAAGCACAACCATGACAATGAAGATGTTGGCTCATCTTCGATTATACTTGGTAGTCCGTTTACTGATTATTGTCAACAAGTTGTGGAATTCGAGGGTAATGTACCATACATTGAAGAACCGGATTCTGATGTATGTGATGAAGAGATTTTTGATCCATTAATGTCGGATTTGAATAGTGAAGATGAAGTTGATTTATTTATAGATTCGTTGGATGATAAAACCAAAATAATGTTGTATGAGCAATTAAAGAATGATTTAGGGGATCATTCTTCCAAAACAGGGACATTTAAAGAGGTTTATTACAACAAAAATATTTCCGCTTTGGATAAACTACAAATGTTTTTAATAATTTGGGTTAAAGTATGGATTGCCAGTATAAAATTATTCATTCCTGTTACCAGATATCTAATTTATAAATTTCAAAATAACCATTTATTCTTGTTTAACTTGAAGAATATTGAAAGACTTTTTGATCTAATACTAAGGTTCATGAATTATTTGGATACATTTATGAACCATCATGAAGATACAATTGATAAGATGTCGAATCAAGATTATGTTCAAGCTGAACAAGTATATCTAGATTTCACATCTTATACTTCTGGTTTATTTAATCAGACAAGTTTTAAAGAGATTTTATTTTCTCCTGATGTTACCAAGAATAAGATTTATGACTTGGTACTAAATACTAGATAGATTTTATAATAAAGTTAATAAATTTAATAATAGACATTGATATTTACATTTACATTTGACATCCCTTGATATCCCTTGACATCATCATCATCATCATCACCATCCCTTGTTGCATTATGTTATTTTTAGTAGAAAATGTGTTTTTTTTTTTTTTTTTTTTTTGGTTTTGCAACCAGTAACAATCTAAGATACGGATGGCCGATCAGTCAAAATGACGTAATAAAGGGTATTTATATTTACACTTTTTCATTATTCCATTTGGTAATAACATTATATCAAACACCTCCTAGTTGATGATGTGATGAGTTATTTCTTCGTCAATGGAAAATCGAAGTAATGTAATGTAAATATATTTCGATAATGTACTATATTCTATTCTAGTGATTTGATTACTTCTAAGCGAAGCCAAATTTCAGAAATTCTAGAAGCATAATTTTGTTCGTGGTCGATTGTTAGAGAAGAAGAAAAAGAAAAACAAAACAAAAAAAGGTAAAGTACTGCCTCGAAAGTTTTCTTTCTTTCTTTTTTTTTTTTTTTTTTTTTTTCCTAAGCTCCTTTCGTATAAAAGTTGAGAAGTATGTAAATGAGTAGTTGAAATGAAATGAAGTTGCTAGGGGGATGGGGCTTTTGGTAATTTGTTCTTTGCAGTTATAAATGTATTTGTACTGAGACGTAAAACAAATCACTTTAAAACAGAAATAACCAGGGAGTCTGTGTCTGTGTGTGTGTGTGTAAGAAGGAAAAAGGAATAAAAAAACGCGATAGTGCCGCCTTTGAGGGATTATTTGCTATTTTTAGTAACTAATATAGCAATTACAAGGCAGTTGAGAACTGTGCCTGTTTTTTTTTTTGGTATTAGTTTTGATTTTGAGGAATTACGTGTAGATCGAACCAAAAATAAAACAAAACAGAAAAGAGTACACGACTTGTTTTTTTTCATTGGCAACACATATACTTACATAATACACCTGTTAATATTATGGTTTAATAATTGGTTTGGTTTATTCATCCCTTAATTGTGGATTATGGATTGTGGGTTGTGGGTTGTGGTATATGAAAATAAATGAAATAAATAAAAAAGACTATTTATAGTTTAAAGTTAAAGGAGGGTATAGTTGGGTGAGTTATGAAACCAATTTGTTTGTCTCATTGTACAATTTATCTCGATTTGTCATCTCTTTACAAACCGTGTCATTCGTGGTACTGGGTGGTGGTGGTGTCTCTTGGTATCGTGTCGACGTAATAAGGGAAAAAACAAACAAAAACTGAGTGGCAGTTGTAAAACAAAAAAAAGTGACAAAAGTAATTGTTTCATTTCAAAAAATTTTCCTTACTATTTCTCTCTCTCTCTTATATACTGTTTTTATTATTTACTTGTTTTGTATTACAACCAAAAAAAAAAAAAAAATTTTATGTATTTTTACAACCTTCCTTTCACTTCTTGTTTCCTTTTGTAAGTAACTTCAAAAAAAAAGAAAAAAAAGACAACCAACCACATCAACCTATTTATTCATCTCCATCCATAGAATCAATCAATAGATAACATCAAATCAATCAATCAAATCAACCAATATCCTATAATCAGTCTCCTGATCTGATCCACTAATACCCATTCCTCATTTTTATTTATACCACTCGCTTGAAAAAAAGTTCTGTTCGTTTTAGTATTAATTAAAAGAGTTTATCAGGTTGTTTTCTTCTTTTTTTTATATATTATCTTTATTATTATTATTATTATCATAATCATTAAATTGATCCTATCATATATTACTTGCGTATATCATCATGTCTAATTTTAGAGATAGCGCTAGCCCTCATCGAGGATATGCTGAGTTCGATCCCGAATCTGGCGATGGTATTGGCAGAAAGAAATCTTTGATTAGACCAGAAAGATCCAGAATAGACACCAACCATCCAAGATACCACTACACTCAAGTTGCCAATCAAGAAGCAGATCATATCAAGGTGCATCCCTCTTCGACTGGAGCCGATCCACGTAAATCTACCGAATTATCACAATCAAGATCCCATTTGAGTAATTATTCCACTCCTCAGGGACGTATCGAAACTTTGGACGATGATGAAGATGAAGGCATACCTTTAATGGATATTCACAATGCGTCACCAAATGTAAGTGTACAAAACGATTTAAAGGGTGGAAGAGAAGTTTTCGGATTAAATGATGAAGTTAATGACTATGGAAACTCCCCAAAGAGAAATCAAGTTATCTCCACTGTTAAACCTATCAATACTCCTGCTAAAGAAGAAAAACCAAAGAGTGATATTTATTTCTGGAAAGTATATTGTTACGCCATCACTTTTTGGGCCCCTGCTCCATTGTTGAAATTATTTGGTTTACCAACCAAAGATCGTCAATTTGCTTGGAGAGAAAAGATTGGTTTAATTTCATGTATTCTTTATATTGGTACCTTTGTTGCCTATTTGACTTTTGGTTTCACCAAGACCGTTTGTTCTGGTGAACAAGTGAGAACTAGAATCAACCATGTCAATGGTGGTTATTTGATTATTAACGGTAGAGCTTTTGATTTGACTTCTTCTCAACATCCACAAGTTGCTGGTATACAAGCTGGTTCAAATGTTTTGTATCCCCCAATGAATGCTGGAGGTAGAGATGCATCGTTTCTTTTCCAAAATGTCAATGGTAATTGTAAAGGTTTAATTGTTCCAAGAGATAATTGTTCTATTCCTCATAATGGTGATGAATTGGCCTGGTATATGCCATGTCGTCTTTTCAACCAAGATGGTTCCGATGAAGTTAACAACACTTTTGCTTACTATGATGGTTGGGCTTGTCACACCAGTGAAACTGCCCGTGAAGCTTATTACCTGTTGAAAGTTAATGGAGATGTTTATTTCACCTGGGATGATATCAAAAATTCTTCTAGAAATTTGGTTGTTTATTCGGGTAATGTTTTGGATCTTGATTTGGTTAATTGGATTCAAACGGATGACGTCACTTACCCTACATTATTTGACGAATTAAGAGATGATCATACTTATCGTGGTTTAGATATTTCTTTGGTTTTGTCCAATGCGGAAGAGAGACAAGCAGCAAGATGTTTAACAGAAATTATCAAAGTTGGTGTCATTGATTCCGAAACCATTGGTTGTATTGCATCTCAAGTTGTGTTGTATTTGTCATTGGTTTTTATTTTGTCCGTTGTTGTTGTCAAATTTATTATGGCCTGTTGGTTTAAATGGGTTACTTCCAAGAAACAAGGTGCTACAATGTTTAACAATAAAGCTTGGGCTAAGAGAAACAGAGAAATCGAAAACTGGGTTGATCACGATCCAGGTATTGGAGCTGAAGTTAAGAATGTTCCAATCAAGGCCAGAGCTAATTACAAGGCAACCAAAACAAACAGACAATCCGTTTTCCACAAGACTCAAAAATTATCATTAGGTCCAAATGCTGATTTGTCACAATATTATGATAATCCAGGTGCTCTTTCCAAAACATTCAAATACACCACCATGTCAACCCAAGCTGCATTATTGGGACACAATAATTACAGTAAAAAGGGTTTAAGAAATAATGGTAGTAGAGGATCCAACCTTTATTTAACTGATCAAGGTTCATCGACTGACTTGTTAAACCGTCCAATTTCATCTTACAATCCATTTGATGCCATGGATGAGACTTTTGTTGTCAATGGATTGTCCCCGGATATTATTCACCCAGATGTTGTTCCACAACCACCAGTTGAATATCAACCATTTGGTTACCCATTGGCTCATACTATTAACTTGGTTACTTGTTATTCTGAAGATGGAGAGGGTATTCGTACCACTTTGGATTCCATTGCCACAACTGATTTCCCAAATTCCCATAAATTGATTCTTGTTATTTGTGATGGTATTATTAAAGGTTCGGGTAATGATGAAACCACCCCAGATATTGTATTGGGTATGATGGATGATTTGACCATTCCAAAGGAAGAAGTTCAACCATATTCTTATGTCGCTGTTGCCCAAGGTAGTAAACGTCATAATATGGCTAAAGTTTATGCTGGTTTCTATAAATATGATGATGAAACTGTTCCACCTGAAAAGCAACAACGTATTCCAATGATTACAATTGTTAAATGTGGTACCCCAGAAGAAGCAAGTGCGCCAAAACCAGGTAATAGAGGTAAGCGTGATTCCCAAATTATTTTGATGTCATTTTTACAAAAAGTTGTTTTTGATGAACGTATGACTACATTAGAATTTGAAATGTTGCAAAGTATTTGGAGAATTACAGGTTTAATGGCTGAATTTTATGAAATTGTTTTGATGGTGGATGCTGATACCAAAGTTTTCCCAGATTCTTTGACTCATATGGTTGCTGAAATGGTTAAAGATCCTATGATTATGGGATTGTGTGGTGAAACCAAGATTTCCAACAAGTCCCAAACATGGGTTACAGCAATCCAAGTTTTCGAATATTATATTTCCCATCATCAAGCCAAAGCGTTTGAATCTATTTTTGGGGGTGTTACATGTTTACCAGGTTGTTTCTGTATGTATAGAATTAAGGCACCAAAAGGATCCGATGGTTATTGGGTTCCAATTTTGGCCAATCCAGATATTGTTGAAAGATATTCCGATAATGTTGTTGATACATTGCATAGAAAGAATTTATTGTTATTGGGTGAAGATCGTTATCTTTCTTCATTGATGTTGAGAACATTTCCAAAGAGAAAACAAGTTTTCGTTCCAAAAGCTGCATGTAAGACCATTGTTCCAGATAAATTCAAGGTTTTATTATCGCAACGTCGTAGATGGATTAATTCTACTGTGCATAATTTGTTTGAATTGGTTTTAGTTAAGGATTTGTGTGGTACATTTTGTTTTTCCATGCAATTTGTTATTTTCATTGAATTGGTTGGTACATTGGTTTTACCAGCAGCTATTACATTTACCCTTTATGTTATTATTGTTGCCATTGTTTCTAAGCCAACTCCAATTATGTCTTTGGTTTTATTGGCAGTTATTTTTGGGTTACCTGGTTTGTTGATTGTTATTACGGTTTCTTCATTTTCTTATGTTATTTATTTCTTTATTTATATTCTTGCTTTACCAATTTGGAATTTTGTGTTGCCAAGTTATGCTTATTGGAAATTTGATGATTTCAGTTGGGGTGAAACCAGAACTGTTGCTGGAGGTGATAAAGGTGATCATAGTGCAGTTGAAGGTAAATTTGATCCAAGTAAGATTGTTATGAAGAGATGGAGAGATTGGGAAAGAGAACGTAGAAATGCTGAAAGTAGTAAACAACAAGCACAAAATTATGCCAGTACCAATAGTTTACCAGTACCGTCAGCTGCTTGGGACCCATCAAATTCCGAAAAATTGGTTGATAACTATAGTCAAGGATCATCCTCTGGTTCAAATTAAGAAAAGGGATAAACGAATGCAAAAAAAAAAAATACCAACCACCAAACACTAAAAATCAAACACTAAAAAACTTTATATTTCTTTTTTTTTATTATCATTATCAATTGATCACCAGGGAATAGAGAAAGAAAGAGAGGAGAGAGGATAGTTATCTTTCTTTCTTTCTTTTTGTTATTATTTTTTATTATTTTTATTATTATTATTATGGATAGAGTTTACTTAAAAAAGATTTAAATACGTAAGTACATTAAATAAATCAATAAACAAGCATATAAATTAATTAACAATTATAACCCTAGGAACAGATTATGTATGCATTATGCATGGATATTGTGTTTTTACAGAAGTAGTAGTATACTAAGTACATTGTAAATCTTTTTTAGTATTATTGACATCTTAATTGGTAACCAAATGTATATTGAAAAGAATACACCAAATGAAGAAGATAATATAAGGGATAGAGTAAACCTAATAAATGTATGTTAACAATTGAGACACACCACGTATATATAATTAAATTCCGTGTTGAGTGAAATTAAATAAATGTAATTGGAATATGCATGGAATTCGAATTCGAATTCCAATTAGAATATAAACAAAGACATACATACATACCTTACATACGTACATACGTACATCATTATCACATCATTTGATATATTATTGGTAAGGGGAAATTCAAATTCTCTCGTTACGATTCTAGCTCTCTTTGATGTGGAAATGATCTGCCCACAATTGCAGCGAAAAAAAAAAAAAAAGAACGTACAGATTTTGTTCTTTTTGTTTCGTCAAACCACGCGTGTGCACAATAGTAAAGAACACTTTCACAATATAATTATTTGATGCTGCAAATAAGACTAAATAATTAATATAATGTATTATTACCTGTTCTATTTTTTTTTTGTTTATGCCATATTGCAGACTCAGAATGACAAAGTTAATAATTCTAGGTTTCCTTATCTACCTTAAATAACAACAACAAGTGTAACTCTTAAGTCTTAAGTTTGACGATAGTTGTAGATATGGTGAAAATTTAACTCATAATGTGATTTTAACAATTGTTAATTTAAAGCAATAACAACAGAAATGGAAATTGAAATAGATCGTGTAAGTTTAAAAGAAGAAGTATAATTGTACATTTATGAAAAATATTAAAGTGCATATAACAATAACCAAAATCAGCTAGCTACAAGTTTGTTTTTGGTAATATTAATAAATACTCGGGACAGTTATTCACAATTTTCACAAAAAGTAAACGACCGCCCTTATTTTTTGTATTAAGAGTTCTATTTATTTATTTATTTTTTCAGTGTTCCTGAAATAATTATGCCATTGAATTGAGTGGGTAAGGAGTAGCCTGTAGATTGGAGATTGTCTATAAAATTCATATTAAAAAGAGAAATATAATATGAGGATGATGGAGATGATGGAGGTGCAACCTACTTTGTAATGTTGTAAAGTTATTCAATAAACTAAACCAGAGTTATTGAATTATACTTTCTGTGTATTGGTTGTCTGGTTGGTTGGTTGACTGACGACAAAAAAACCAGGGGGGAGGAGGAAATGGTATGCGGTATGGGGTATGCCGCGTTTCTGTATTGTAGTACTCTAGGTTATCAAAAAAACCAGCTCACTTGATGATGATGATGATCATCGTAATCATCAAGTCGACTTTATTCAATTTCGATTAATACCAATTGGATTCCATTCGGGGTTCTCCATTATTGTCGTTATTGTTGTTGTCTTTGTTGATTTAAAATTTAGTTGATGAATTAGCAGTAACAACAGAAGAATTTGAAGATGAAAATTTACTTTCTTCAGAACCAGCAGAAGATGACATATCAGAATACCCACCTTTATCAATATATATTTGTTTAAATTTCTTTAATCTCCAAGTATTTCTAACTTTTTTAATTGATGGTTGAAAAGCTGAACCTTGAGTGGCTAATGCATATAACATGATTTATATTATGATTGTATTGGAAGTAATAGTAGTTGTGATAGTGAAAGAGATATACTTATGAATTTTTTTTAACTTCAAGAAGTGGAATATTCCTTGATTTATATATTCGTGATATTTAGAGATTACATTTTAAGTACAAAGATGAGGAGAATAAAGAATGAAAGAAAGAAAGAAGCGGCGTCATGGATTTTCGATATTTAACAATCCTCTATACAGCAAATTTGATTGTCCTCAAAAATGAAAAAAAATTAATGTAATGTAATGTATTATTTATTTCTTAGTTTTGTGACATTTAACGTAATGGATAAATGGTATTATATCTATAATAGAGACAGAGACCGAAGGTAAATAGTGGCGGATTCATACATTATACATTTGAAAGGAAATTCTTGTTAATTCTACTAAAAAATTCTTTAGTTTAAATATTTTAACCTGAATTTTGTGTATGTATGTATTTAGTAAAATGATTTAGGTTTGGTTTGTACTACTTTTTTTAATAAGTTGGATTTAGTTAATATGGTAAATCCCTGTATAAACTAAAAGAAGAGAGCAAATAGACATTTATTTTCATTTTTGTCATTTCTAGATTTTCATTTATTTCATCCTTTTTTTCAATTTTTTATTTATTTCTTAAATTGGGTAAATTTAGCCTAAGGTATCACTTTGCATATTACATAGAGCATAGAACATGTCTTCTTTTGTTTACTTGCAATCGTCAAATTTGAAGAATATTCCACTGCCTGCTCCTCTTCGCCCGTCAATTACACTCTCATATTATTACTATATTAGTTATATGTTGTTCTTTTCAATGAGGTTAGAGAATGTTATCATCGCAAGTAAAGGGGCTTTTTTCTTTTATTTCTATTTTTTCTCTTTCTTTTTTAGTTCGCACCAAGAGAGAAAGAAAGAAACGGGAGCCACAAAGTCTAAACGTTTTTGTTTTAGTGATTTTGAGGCGAAACAATGGTGGTAGTGGTGGGACGGGATGGGCCCTCCCAAACCGAAACGAATCAATATCTAATTGTATTGTGTGGCAGACGGAACGCAATCACATACATACAAGCATGCTTTTTAGGATAAATAAGAAAAAGAAATTTTTTATATAATGAATACAAAGAAGACATGATGTTGAATAAACGAAATCATTGTTTGTCCTTGGTTTGGTTATTGTGTATTACAGAGGGTGTAAGGTTACAAAAGAAAAGGGAAGAATTGGGAATTTTTGTAAGAAGACCGGAAGAACAAATTGTAAAAAAAAAAAGGATCAACGGGTCTATTAGGTTCAAACTTGCGTAAAATTTATGTAGTCTACGATCCAAATGGACATAGAATAAGAATGATTAAAGGCAGGGCAGGAACTGAAAGAAGTTTGAGGGGTTTTGGGAATTTAAGTTTGAAACTTTGGGATTTTCCAATATTTCCAACGTTTGAAATTCAATCTTCTATTATCTTTATTATCAATTTGTTTCAAATCATGTTCTTAAATATGTATATATGTACGGGAAAGGGGTACCCTTGTTGTGGTGATGTAGTGGGTGTGTCAGAAACCATGCGAAGTCTAGAAGCGAAACCGAATCGAAAAGACGGAATGCGTGACAAATTTCAGTGTCTAATTTTTCTTCTTCTACTTGTTCTGCTTTTGCTATTTCCCTTTCAATAATGATTTTAGTCTTTGATTTCAGCTTTTAGTTTTGCTTCGGTTAGGGTAAAGAATTTACTTTTGAGTTAGTTTAAGTTTTCGTCATTTATCAGTAATGAATTTCATCTGCAAAATTATCTAAACCTTCTATTTCTATTTCTCTAAAATTGTTTCGTTCATCTTCATTACTCTTTGTTCCCACCCCCTTTTTTTAAGTTTGCTTTTTTATTGTTAGTGAAATTTTCCAATTGTCTCTTAATAATTCAATAGGCATGTAACATTCCCCAGATAGAATTTTTAAGAAAATAGAAAAAAAGAACTTTTAAAGTTGGCGAAGAGATACATTTAGTGCCGATGTTTAAGTTAATCTTGATAATCATCGCCCTCCTCCATTTGATGTCAAGTGGTGTAAATTTCGTTGAGATAATATCATGAAAATTTCCACAATAACAAGCCACTCCCAGACAAAAAGATAACAAGAAAAATCATTGCCTTGTTCTGTTAGATGATTTGCGTTGTTTCATTTGGTCTTTCTCTTTCTCTCTCTTAACCTATGCTTAAGGGACTACTAATCATAGATACTCGTGGGGACACATAATGGAAATTAATACAAAGAAACGTATTTCCTGTGTTATTGTTTTTTTTTTCTTTTTATCCGTGAAACAAAGCAAAGTCAAGAAACCCTGTTTTATGTAAAATTCTCGTTTATTTAGTCTTACTTCTCAACCTTGTTACTCGGTACGGTCCAGCAGGAAATGACTGGGAAAACGTAAAAACTAAAAACTAAAAACTAAAAGCTAAAACGTAAAAGCTAAGTCTAAAGTTAAAACTTCATTGGCTTTTCCTATTGTTCTTTTCTTGGATAGAGAGAGAAATATAGTTCAAAATATTGCAAAACCGGATAGCAAAAAATTTCATTACGGCTAATGTTTCTATTTAATAATACTTGTGTAATTCCTACTCTTCAACAACTAATGCAGTTTTTGCTATTACACTCATCAATGACCTACCTACATAATCCTGTTGAAAAGGAGACAGGCGAAATTATGGACATCACTTCTCTCTTCTCTCTCTTTCCCATCACGCAAGTATATCTAAAATATCACACTTTGTGTTTTATTATGTTCAACGTCTTTTTTTTTTTGGTGGATATTGTCCGTCCTGTGATGTATTTCGCTGTTTTCGAACGCATAAATGCACAATAACTTATGGTGAATAATAAATTTCCTTTTTGTTATATTTGTATTTGTATTTAATACCATTTCATATCTAAAAAGTTGTATTGCACAACAAAAGGGGTGTAGAGATAAGTGTGTGTGTGTCAGTGAAAGGGAATGATTTATTTAGGGGAGCAGGCAGTCACGAAGTAATGTTTAAAATTCCAATTGAAATTTCAATTTCAGTTGCAAGTCGATGTGTTGTGCAAGTTATCGCGGTTATGGTTATGGTTGTGGTCATTACTAATGAATCGGATAGCCACATAGTTGGTTGTTCTAAGAGAATTTTATGAAGAAAAGAAAATACGTATTCTTTTCCTGCATGTATGTATGTATATTCCCACCTCATTCTTTGCAGTAATAAAAATCAATCCCAAAATTTATTTTTCTTTCCATACGAGGTAAAATTATTACCCAATCGGATTACGTTCCTGGTATTTATTATGTACATGAATGCCTCTGCCCATATGCCCATGTCTATGCCCGTTGACGATTCTTTAAATATTTGTTTATACATTCACATGCAATAGAACGTGGTGTAATTCAATTATTCGAACTAAAATAACTGGGAACGATCGATACGTCAATATGTTGTTATTAGTTAGTCGGTTGTTTATTGAAAAAAGTCAGTCGATTATAACTTTATTTGGTAGAGATACATAATGTCCTGATGTTCCATGGAAACAAAGGCAAAGTAAAGGTAAGGAAAGCAAAGAGATATGTATTCTGTGCATCTATTATTTTTTTTTTTGTTTACTTCATACATAAAAAGAATAAACGAACCCCTCATCTCCTCATAACCATCATGAAATGAACATTGATGAGGGTTATTTCTATCACAATGAGCAACGAACCAACGAAAGAGTAAAGATGCATGAAAATTTATATACACGTATAAATAAATATATTAATATATAGATTATGAAGATTCAAAGGCTCGCCTCAGTGACTGTTTCATTCTGTTTGGCGCGATTGATTTCCCATTTGGTTACGAGAAGAAGAAAAGATTAGTGTAACAAAATGCTTTCCTCCCCCTCCAAATGACAACGAATTGATCTATGTCAATTCTCTCTAGAAACGACCACAGATACAGACGGAGATATAGAGACAAAAAGGATCGTATGCCGTAATGGAAAAATAGGACCCCAGTACATGCTTATACGTATATGTATATGTATGTATATATGTATATGTACAAGTATATGCAACTGTTGTGATGTGAACGGTTCGTTTAGATTTCAAAGTTCCATCGCAATCACAATCGCAAAGACAAAAATTTGTGTATAACGGGAATAATTAAACCGTCTCCGGCGGTACCACAAAATAAACATGAAAGCTATTACCAACGGTATCACCAAAATCCAATAGCTTCAGACATTATATATCACAAACTAAATGCATATAATAGAGCAGAGCAGAGATAGGCACGTTGTGTAACAAGATTTTATATATATTTTTCAAAGTAATATGTAATGAAGAACTAAATATTCGTGGGTAATTCAAATAATAATAATAATAATAATAATAAAAAAAAGGATAAGGAAAAAATTAACAACGGATTGTACGTAGTTAAAGAAAGAAAGACAAAAAAAGACCACCAAAATAATAATGAATTTTAAAACCAAATAAAAAATAAAAAACCAAACCATGTGTAATAATCATCTTAATGTCCTCATATAGTCAAAAACTCCCCATCTTGCCAATTCCAATTTCCATCATCGTTTAAGAAGTGTGATTGGTTGGTAGTAACAAAATAAAACCCAAATGGATATATTTAGATCACTCTTTCTTGATCTGCAGCCAAAGTAAAAAAATAATCGAAACACCATTTCAATTCTAATAATTAATTGTAAAACCATCACCATCAAATCGGCAAAGAATAAAAAAAGTCAAAATTATATGAATCCAAAATAAGAAAGAACCATTAATTCATATGTAGTTGTGTTGTAATATTGCTGTGTAATATGTTTTGGAATTTCAAATTTTTAAAACCATTTAGTAGAGTTTTCTCTTTTTCAAAGAAGAAGCAGCTTGACCAGCAGCACTGACTAAAGTGTTGACATCGGAAGTCAATCCAGAAGTGTCAACTTGTGGAGCAGCAGTACTTGCAGAACCACCATATTTGTTAATCAATGAGTTCAAAGCATCACCAGTACCAGCGGCAGTAGCAGCAGTACCGGCAGCGGTAGCAGCGGTGGCGGCAGTGGCGGCGGCAGTAACTGCCTTGGTAGAAGTGGTGGCAACAGTAACAGCTGGATTAGCAGCAGTACCGGCAGCAGCAGCAGCTGAAGAAGTACCGAAAAGAGCAGCAGCTGGAGCAGCAGAAACAGCTCTAGTAGAAAGAGTGGTGGCAGTGTTGGTACCAGCAGTAGTGGCAGAAGAAGAACCAGCATTGTTAATATCAGAAGCGGAAAGAGTACCGTTAGATAAAAGTTGACCAATGAAAGAAGCAATAGTACTAGCCCAAGTACCAGCATTGTTTTCAATATAACTTAAAGCAGAATCCCATAAACCGGACAGTTTAGCCCAACTGTAAATTTCTTCAGCAACAACTAAACCAGTCTTGAAAGCAGAAGTCAAGAAAGAAACAACAGCTTGTGGATCAGCAATAACTTTTTGAACTAATGATTGTACAATTCCGGAATCTTTAATTTCAGTAACGATCCAAGAAATGATATCGGTTAAATCTCTTTCACTCAAGTATTCAGCGGCATCGAGAACTTCTCTCTTAGAGGCACCAGTTGGAGCAAGTAATTCTCTCTTAGCAGCGCCGGAAGCGGCAGTTGTGGTAGTAGAAGATGAAGAACCACCACTAATCCAAGAAGAAATCAAGTTAGCAGCGGTACCGAAAATGGATTTAACAACACCCAAGAAAGCAGATCTTAAATCGGTATCATTAATCAATTTGTTGAAAATATCACCTAATAAACCAGAGTTCCAAACAGCTTGGATCAAAGCTGAACCTTGAACAACGGCAGTTTGAAGGGCAGATTGAATAATGGATTTAAGGGCACTGGAAATACCGGAATCAGTGGTTAATTTATCCCAAACTAAACTAATAATACCAGAATTGGCCAAAGCGGAAATCAAATTAACAAAAGCATTATCGGCTCTTCTTTCTAATTCCAATAAATCTTCACCTTCGACATAATCTCTTTTGAAATTAAGGGATTTGATTTCTTCAATTAAAGCTAAGACTTCATTGATATCTTCTCTTTTGACCATGGTTTGTTCAGAAACAGCGAAAGTTGGAGCAGCTGAAACACAGACAGAAGAAGCCATGATGGCTAAGACGGTGGCACTTGAGAACTTCATTGTTGATATTTATTTATAATGATATGTGATAGTTTGTAAAAAAAAAAGCGAATTGTAAGTAATCGATGGAGGAATACTTCTTTGTTGTTGATTGATGATAGAAAAGAAAAAGAGAAAAATACAACTCAAGATTATTTTTACAGGAATTTGCAAAGATATTTATAATTAGACTTTCGTGGAGTAAATAATAACAGCATTCACTTTTTGGCTCAGCAAATCACCCGAGAAAGAAACAAATGTTATTGTATTGCATCTTATTGTTCATATTACTTATTAAAGCAAAATTTGACTATGGCGAATACCTATAATAAAAAAAAAACTGCGAAAAAACGAAACGCAAAAAAAAAAAAAAAAATAATTTTGGAACCAATTCCCTAATTAGGAAATTTTGTTGGGCCCATACATCAACACAAACGTCGTTTATTGAACAATGTTATATTTAGTATGCAACTTGAAAAATAACTATATTCAGTTAAGAAGGCTTATTGTGGTGCTTATTGAGGTACTTATTGAGTTCAAAAAAAGAAAAAAAAAAGGTGAGGCTACAAACCTAATTCAGTTAATTCTATTTCCTAGGAGGAGCAATGTGATTATTCTTGAACCGTCAGATGTAGCCTCGCCTTAACATGTCTTTACTGTTCTTAGTTATATCGAACCCCTTTGTGATCCTCCCTATCACCACCACCAATACTAGATCTACCACTTGGAAACAAAAAAAACCAGCCATCTTAGAACCAATTTGGTTAAAAGGTCTTGTTTTTTTTTGATTTTACTATTTTTATGTTTACGAAGCATGATTTGCCGTTTCTTCACAAACTTTACTTTCGCTCTCCCCCTACTCCTCCTTTTCCTCCTTCAAAGCCTACCAGTTGTCACAGAGTAGGCTTTTTCTTTTGTTTTGTTTCGAGCTCTGGTCTTGTCGTGTGAATCATATGTTGGCTTAAACAGTTAAAAGGCCAAGAAAGTAATTCTGGGTATTGGTTTCGATATTGAAGCTAACTTCTGGTAACAAACGTTTGTAATTTGTATAAATAGAGAAGTATGTTGCCGATCAATTCCAGGTGGAAAGGGATTTCCCTTTGCATTCATCATCTACAACCCTCTGTGAACAAATAGTTAGTTGGTGGTTGTGAAAAAAAAAAAAAATCTATTGTCGATCATTGGATCAATTACACTTCCCAATTGAGATAATACACCAAAACCTCCTTCCTTCCTGACCTGCTCAGTTGTAATGGGTCACTGAAATTCACACATTTCAAAAGAGAATGTTGAAGAAGGAGAAGTAGAGGCAATATTAACCTTGATCATTCAAGATTCTAGAAAAAGTGAGGTATTTGGGTTCAGGTTCCGTCTCGTCGTGAATTTCAAAGCCAAATTTTTTTTACCGTAAATAGTAATTCGAATGTAGGAACCTTTTTTTTTTCCTTCGATGGTGGGGCCGCCCACTCGCGCACATTGACAGAAACCAAAAAAAAAAAAAAAAAAAAAAATGAAAAAGAAATCCCACACCTTAGAATCGGAAATAGTTAAAACCTTCTGTGGGTGTGGCTTACCTAACATCATCTCCTATTCAACCTAAACGGCCCTTCCCCAATTGGGTGTTCAATATGCTATACAATGGAACCGAATCCAATCTGGTAACAGTATATTTATGTGTGTGTGTGTCTGTGTGTGTGTCTGTGTGTGTGTCTGTGTGTGTGTCTGTGTGTGTGTCTGTGTGTGTGTCTGTGTGGTTTATAAGAAAAAGAAAATAAAAATGCCCAGAACTATTCAAAGCCACATTATGTACGATCAACAATGAGGTGGGAAGCACAAGTGTGATCGCTTATTTCGGTTTTTTCATGTTCTACAATTTGTTGTGATTGTTTGGCATTAACTCAATATGGAAATTAATTGGAGCTATTAATACATATACATGAAAAAATTATGATGATGTGAGGGGGGTTCCCCTCGACCCGTCATTGTTAGTGAAACCATCGTTGGAAATTATTTTTAGCTTCTGCTTCGTAGATTGGTTTAAAAAAAAATAACATAATAATAACATAATCATTTACGGTAGTAAATGGCAAACAAAAAAAAAGGAACTGGTCTATTAATATTCCAAACTCAACCTTTATCCCTAACTTGGATATACCATTATGATTATGATTATTATTATTCGTAATCGGATCAGTAATAATTTACTCATACACAATGGGAACAGGGCCCTTGATTCGTGTTTTTCCATTTGCAAGAAGAAAAAATTAAATGAACAATAAAAGAGAATATTATCCTATTTCATATTATTTGATTGTTGATATTTACCAACTATTAACACTCAAACATCTAGAATCATTCTACTTTTCCTTAAATCAAGTAGATGAAATTTGCTACTAATATTTAACAAAAAGAGTAAATAACAATGTGAAACAACAAACAACAATTATGATTATAATTAGAAAGCGCATCAATAACCACACGCACTAAATCTCATTCATCCCTTTAATTTCAACCCCTATTCCAATTATCACATGGAATGTTCTTTAACCAAGAGAACGTTACGTGCCTCTGGTATCACCCCCAAAATCACCACAGTTGAACTTTACCTTGTAGGGTAATGAGAACTTCATGACAAAAGCATGACAGAACACGTTGTTTTCGTTTGTAATTATTCGGATAATGGAGTGGAGGCTTCCATTAGGATCAACACTTTTAAGAAAACAATAAAACAGAAAACTCAACGGGTATCAGCAATTACGTTTCTTTTTCTCTTTCTGTTTTCTCAGATTCGAATTGCTGCGAAAAATTAACGTGGTCCTGTATATAAGAACGCGTGGGCCCCTAACATCTCACACATCCTTACTTAATCAAACAGAAACCAACAGAGCAAGTATATATCTCCACATACATACATAAAGAAACTATATTGCGAAATCTATAGAGATCATTTATCAGCCGCAATCTTTACCAATACTTTATCCAAATCAACTACATTCCAACACATACCATTCTTTTGTTTCTAGCCCCCAACACGCGTGGGCCGAGGTAGACGGAACCGAGATATCGATAGGGCCATCTCTGACACACAGCACAAGAGTAAAAAAAAAAAAAAAAAAAAGAAATTTTTGATATTTTTTTTGTGTGAAAATTTTTTTGTAGGCAAAGCCCATTACATTACACACAACATCACTGTGATTCGTCAGTAAGCTTTTAATTTTTTATAGAAAAAGAACACATTTCACAAGATTTTTTTTTTTTTTTTTAAGGTAAGCTTTCTTCTTCTTCTTCATCTTGTCGTTCTTTCGCTATTCCTTAATATGAGTGTCGTTGAAGCATCTTCTAGTTCCATCATCAACGAATCTGTTGACAGTGCCGCCAATGTTGTCCAAAGAGGAAATATTTCTTCCTTCGCATCAACCACAGCCACATCTAATTTAACCACTATCGATACCAACGGAAATGTTTTCAAAGTTCCAGATTACTCCATCAAGGATATCTTACAAGCTATTCCAAAACACTGTTACGAAAGATCTTTGATCAGATCTATGGGTTATGTTGTCAGAGATATCACTATGATGATTACCATCAGTTATATTGGTCACTCATACATTCCATTATTGCAAATTGCCGAACATCCAACTTTGAGTTCTACCTTGAGAGGAGGATTGTGGATGTTGCAATCTTATTTGATTGGTCTTTTTGGGTTTGGGTTATGGATCTTGGCTCATGAATGTGGACATGGTGCCTTTTCCGATTTCCAAAACATTAATGATTTCATCGGTTGGGTTCTCCATTCTTACTTGATGGTTCCATACTTCTCTTGGAAATTCTCCCATGCTAAACATCATAAAGCTACTGGTCATTTAACCAAAGATATGGTGTTTATCCCATACACCAAAAAAGAATACTTGGAAAAGAACAAGGTTGAAAAAATCTCCGAATTGGTTGAAGAATCTCCTATCTATTCATTTTTAGTCTTGGTTTTCCAACAATTGGGTGGTTTACAATTATACTTGGCCAATAATGCCACCGGACAAAGTTATCCTGGTGTTGCTTGGTATGCCAGATCCCATTACGCTCCTGCTTCTCCTGTTTTTGATAAGAACCAATATTGGTTCATTGTTTTATCCGATATCGGTATTATCTGTACTTTGACCACTGTTTACCAATGGTACAAAAACTTTGGATTGTTCAACATGATGATCAATTGGTTTGTTCCTTGGTTATGGGTCAACCACTGGTTGGTTTTTGTTACTTTCTTACAACATACTGATCCATCTATGCCTCATTATACCGCTGACGAATGGACATTTGCCCGTGGTGCCGCTGCTACTATTGATAGAAACTATGGTTTTATTGGTCAACATATTTTCCATGATATTATTGAAACCCATGTTTTGCACCATTACGTTTCCAGAATCCCATTCTACAATGCCAGAGAAGCCACTGATGCTATCAGAAAAGTCATGGGTGATCATTACAGATACGAAGGTGAAAACATGTGGTACTCCTTATGGAAAGTTGTTAGAATGTGTCAATTTGTTGATGATGATAAAGAAGACGCTAAAGGTGTCTTGATGTTTAGAAACGTTAATGGTTTGGGTGTTAAACCAAAGGATTAGACGTGTGTGTACATAGAAAGCTATTTTTGCCGAAACAAAATTATAAATATTCATATTTCAATTAGCTTATTTATCTTATATATATCTATATATATTCATTTGATTCAGTTCTCGTAATACGTGCATATTTGGAGCGTATCAATGGGTATGTTTAATATCTGGTTGGTCATTTGTTGCGCAGTGTGTCTTACACGGGCACGGGCACGGGCACGCCCACAGAGGTCCAATACAAAAAAAAAAATTTTCAACGGCTAATATTCTTCATCTTTCGATTCACCAATCAACGAATACCAACCATGGCAAGTGTTCTTCGTGGAGTTTTTAAAACTCATGTTCCTAGAACTTTAACCATCCCAAGATTCACGAGAAACTTCAAAACCACCTCATTCCTCCGTAATGAAGAAGTTAAACTCCCTCAAACTTATGAAGAAGAAAAAGTCATTATCGATGAAATCAATTCTAATTTATCAACAAATGATTTGGAAGCATCCAAAAAATTAAGAAATATCGGTATCTCAGCCCATATTGATTCCGGTAAAACCACCTTCACTGAACGTGTCTTGTTCTATACTGGTAGAATTAAGGCTATTCATGAAGTTCGTGGTAAAGATTCCGTGGGGGCCAAGATGGACCATATGGATTTGGAAAGAGAAAAAGGTATTACTATTCAATCTGCTGCCACTTACTGTTCATGGGATAAAGATAACAAATCTTATCATTTCAACTTGATTGATACCCCAGGTCATATTGATTTTACAATTGAAGTCGAAAGAGCCTTGAGAGTTTTAGATGGGGCCGTGTTGGTTGTTTGTGCCGTTGCTGGTGTCCAATCCCAAACCGTTACTGTTGATCGTCAAATGCGTAGATACAATGTTCCAAGAGTTACTTTTATCAACAAGATGGACCGTATGGGTGCTAATCCATGGAGAGCCATCGACCAAATTAACGCTAAATTGAAGATCCCTGCTGCTGCCATTCAAGTTCCAATCGGTGCCGAAGAAAACTTACAAGGTGTTGTTAATATTATCGACCGTGTTGCTTTGTATAATGAAGGTAACCAAGGTGAAATTATCAGAAAGGATGAAGTCCCAGAAGACTTGAAGGAATTAGTTGAAGAAAAAAGAGCATTGTTGATTGAAACTTTGGCTGATGTTGATGAAGAAATTGCCGATATCTATTTGGAAGGTGAAGAACCAAGTGTTGAACAAATCAAAAATGCCATTAGACGTGCCACCATTGGTAGAAAATTCACTCCTGTCTTGATGGGTTCTGCTTTGGCTAACAGAGGTATCCAACAAGTTTTGGATTCCGTCGTTGATTACTTGCCACAACCAAATGAAATTTTAAACACTGGTTTGGAATTACAAGCTGATAACACTGAAAAACCAATTCATTTAACCCCATCTTCATCTGAACCATTCGTTGGTTTGGCTTTCAAATTGGAAGAAGGTCCATATGGTCAATTGACTTATATCAGAGTCTACCAAGGTAAATTGAAAAAAGGTGCTTACATGACCCATGTTAAAACCGGTAAAAAAGTTAAGGTTTCTAGATTGGTAAGAATGCACTCCAATGATATGGAAGATGTTGCTGAAGTTGGTGCTGGTGAAATCTGTGCCACTTTCGGTATCGATTGTGCCTCTGGTGATACTTTTATTGGTCAAGGTGCTCAACAACAAATAACCATGAGTTCTATGTTTGTTCCTGAAGCCGTTATTTCCTTGTCTATTGCTCCTAAATCTAAAGATAACGGTGCCTTCTCCAAAGCCATGAACCGTTTCCAAAAAGAAGATCCTACTTTTAAGGTCCACTTTGATAATGAATCTAAAGAAACCATTATTTCCGGTATGGGTGAATTACATTTGGAAATCTACGTTGAAAGAATTAAGCGTGAATATGGTGTCGACTGTGTTACTGGTAAACCACAAGTTTCCTACCGTGAAGCCATCACTACTTCTACTCCATTTGATTACACTCACAAGAAACAATCCGGTGGTGCTGGTCAATATGGTAGAGTTATTGGTGAAATGAATCCATTAGAAAGTGAAAACAAATTCGAAACCCAAATTGTTGGTGGTAAGATTCCAGAAAAATTCTTGTTTGCTTGTAACAAAGGTTTCGATGATTGTTTAGAAAAGGGTCCAATGATTGGTCATAAAGTCTTGGGTGTCCATATGCTTATCAATGATGGTCAAACCCATGTTGTCGATTCTTCTGAAATGTCTTTCAGAACTGCTGCTCAAGGTGCCTTTAGACAAGCTTTCTTGAACGCTTCTCCAGTTATTTTGGAACCAATTATGTCTGTCGAAGTTACTGCGCCAAATGAATTCCAAGGTGCCGTTGTTGGTTTGGTTAACAAATTAGGTGGTATGATTAATGATACTGTTAATGGACCAGATGATTTCACTGTCACTGCTGAATGTTCCTTAAACTCCATGTTTGGATTCTCAACTTCCTTAAGAGCTTCTACCCAAGGTAAAGGTGAGTTCTCTTTGGAATTCCTTAAATATTCCCCAACTGCTCCACAAGTGCAAAAACAATTGATTGCTGATTATCAAAAGGCACAAGCTGCTAAGAAATAATCGCAACAAAAGCAAAGTTCATATATATATTTACAGATGTATTAAAAATTTCTTGTACATAGATAACCCACAAAGAAAGATATTTTAGAATACAGGTTTTTATTTTATTATTTATTCAAGGCATTATAAATGAAGAAATTAAGAAGAGTAGTTAATACGAAAGTGTGAACGGCTGCATTGGCAAACCAGATTGACATCCCATAAACTTATCTTACAGTTAGTCAACAAAAAGTAACTTTTTTATTTCTTATTTTGGTATCAAGTTTAACTAATTTAATATTTGTATTATATTATTTATATATAATTATATATAGGAAATGGTTTTGGTGTAAAAGATGGAAAGTGATATTCCTATATAACAAAGGAGCGGTAGAATGATATATATGTTAGATTGTAGATGACGTAAACATTAATAAACCAAAAAAAAATTATACCCTGAAGTTACTAATACACAAGTGCTTTGATTGTTTTGTTTGATTCTTTCATGATCAAGAGATATTTATGCTAGATTTAAGCTTTAACCAAAGCTTTCTTGGTAGCGTATCTTCTTTGTTTTTTCAAAACCAAAACTTGGAATCTTTCAAAGTCAGATAATTGAGCTCTTCTTTCTTTGGTAGCCAATTTCTTAGCCCAACCAGAAGCAGCCCATTTAGCATCAATGTCAGCAGCAGCCCATTTCTTAGCAACAGTGGCGGATTTGGCACCTCTTGGCAAGTTTGGCAAGACAATTGGGGTGAGGACAACTTTAGCTAAAGCAATAGATTGTCTTTGGATTTTTGGACCATCAATCAAAGCCTAGAAAAAAAGAAAAGATAGTTAGTATTTTGTTTATTATTCATAGAACATTTTAGAATTATCTCTGAGTGACAGTCAAATAATCAATCAGTAGGTATTTGGTGAACTCTGTGAATCATGACTTATGAGTTTGGGTATTGAAAAATTTTTTTTATCCCAGTAGAAAGTTATAACTGTAGGGTGTTGTTGCTGTAGTTCTAATGCTATTTCCAAATATATTTGATATTTATCTTATTCTCTTAAATGTAGTCGTTTCTCTTTATTCACTTATAATCCCTTGATTTTTCATTTAACTGATCACTCATATTCTCTCTATTCATTTTGGTATTCATTTTCACATACTCTTTTTTGATCAATAATTTCAACAATGGTGGCTAATTCTTTGTTGTTAACTAAAGCAACACGTCCGACTTCAACGAATCTCCAGTTGGCAGCTTTAACGGTAGAAGACATCTTTGACTATTATAGGTGGTTATTGATATACGTAAAACAAGAACTGAAATTTTTTATTAAACAAAGATTTTTTTCTCTCGGTATAGTTGAAAATTGAGTGTGTGGGCCTGCGACGCTGCGTGAGAATCGGAGAGTGAGTGTGTCTGTGAGCGAGAGTGTGTGAGGGAGTGTGTGTGTGCACAGTCTGTCTGTGTGCAGAGCACTGATACACAATGAATTTGGTGCGAGAGTTTTCCACCAACACACGAAAATACATCACAAAAATAAATTATGTGCAGGATGTAAGAAAATGAGTGGTAATGTGCTTTGTGTACACGTGATAGGGTTACAACCCTAATAGAGTATTCAAGTTCGTGTGTTCTCAATTGTCTTTCTCTCTCTTATTTGGTTGTGCAGAGTTTCTCAAGTGTGCATCGAGAAATCTCTCAGCACTTTTTCAAAAACTTAATGTTAGTTGTTTGTTTCTTCTACGAGCTAACTTCAAGCAACCACAGTTTAAAGTGTATGTTTAATTAACTTTTCAATGCATTAGCAATTCTTATGATGACTTATAATTTGCGTTCTAGAATGTTGGATCCGAAACACGCCTAGTTTCATTAAGGGTTCAATAGAGTATGCGACCACTATTATTATCTGATTTGAATTATATATATATATCTATATCTTTTTTGGAGAATAACTGTTCATGATTTACTAACAATGTTTTAAGATTTCATACAGAGAGACAATCCCTCGAGAGTTCAATGGGTGAAGGGTAATTGGGACTCAGGAAGTCGCCTCTTGCCTGTTCTCTAATGAATAGTTTCTATGAATACATATATTATCACATCAATAAGAAATTGAATAGGATTTTTTTTTTGTTCTGTCAATCTAAATGTAGATTATATCTCTAAATCACGTCAATTGCGTTGTATAGTTCCTATCTCTTAATAGTGTCAACCATTATTGAAACTTCAAATCCAAAACCCTGTGATCAGAGATGTTTTGTGTGAGTCAATACGAACGAAAAAAAAAAAGAACATCTCACACGGAATGATCATACAGCCAGAGATCCTCAGGAACACACCACACATTCACTTCGAGTTACCAGTTCTTCTTGTATTTTCTTTCCTTTTTTTATATGAACTTTTCTAGGTCATTGATTACAAGAAGATTTTTCAGAATGTCATCTCCAACTACAGCAGCTGCAGCATCCGCCACAGCAAAGAAACCAGTTGTCAAACAACCAGAATGGTTTGAACCAGAGAACAAGAACAAGGAGAAGCCAACCCTCAAGATTTACAATTCCTTGACTCGTTCCAAGAATGATTTTTACCCAATTAAACCAGGTCACATCACTTGGTATTCTTGTGGTCCAACTGTCTATGACCATTCTCACATGGGTCATGCCAGAAACTATGTTTCTACTGATATTAGTAGAAGAATCTTACAAGATTACTTTGGCTACCAAGTTAACTTTATTCAAAATGTCACCGATATTGATGACAAGATCATTATTGCAGCTCGTCAACAATATTTATTCGAAGAGAAATTGACTAGCCAATACAAAGGAATTAATGATGATTTGAAAACCAAGTCAAAAGAGTATTTGAAATTTTATGTCACCAAGAACTTGCCTGAATTTGAAGGTGATTTGGAAAAAGATTTTATTAATTGGACATCTAATGGTATTCCAAACTTAGCCGAACTCATTAAAGAAAAGCCAAAGCTCCCAATGTTTATCAAAGCAGCTAAAACCGCTCATGAAACTATTTACAATTCTAAAAGTGAATCCATTGATGAATTCTTAGCCAATATCAAAGATGTTGCAATGCCACATTTGGATAAGGAATTTGGTGCCACTGTTACTGATCCACAAATTTTCAGAAAGTTACCATCTTATTGGGAAAAGAGATACAATGAAGATATGGCTAGATTGAACGTGTTACCTCCTTCAATTACTACCAGAGTTTCAGAATATGTTCCAGATATTATTGAGTTTGTTGATAAGATTATTGATAACGGATACGCATACCAAACCGACGATGGATCAGTTTACTTTGATACTGTCAAATATGAACACTCCAAGCACGAATATGCCAAATTGCAACCATGGAGTAAAGGGGATTTAAGTTTGATTAACGATGGTGAAGGTTCATTGAGTGTTGGTAATACCAAACGTAGTTCTGCTGATTTCGCCTTATGGAAGGCTTCCAAACCAGGTGAACCATCATGGGACTCCAAATGGGGTAAAGGTAGACCAGGATGGCACATTGAATGTTCTGTCATGGCCTCTGATATTGGTGGAGAAACTTTGGATATCCATTCTGGTGGTATAGATTTATGTTTCCCTCATCATGACAATGAATTGGCCCAATCAGAAGCTTATTTCGACAACAGACAATGGATCAACTACTTTATGCATAATGGTCATTTACATATCCAAGGTCAAAAGATGTCTAAATCTTTGAAGAATTTCATCACCATTGATGAAGCCTTGAAGGATTTCTCGGCCAGACAATTAAGATTGGTGTTTGCATTGAACCCATGGGAAAAACCTTTGGATTTCAAAGACTCATTAATTCATGAAGTTAAATCCATTGAATCAACCTTCTCCAAATTCTTCACCAATATTCGTGCATTGAACTCTGATTACAAACATAAAGTTGAAAACGGTGGTTATGTTAGTAGAAAAATTGGTGATGTTGAAAAACAATTATACAAAGACTTAGAAACTGCACGTGATGAAGTTGATATCGCATTTAATGATAACTTATCTAGTGGTCAAGCAATTAGAGCTTTACAAGATTTAATTTCTAAAGCTAATACTTACATACAATTAACATCCAGCGGAACTCCAGAATTGAGAATCGAAGTATTGATCCTGATTACCAACTGGATCGCTAAAATTTTGGACATTTTAGGTTTTGATGTCAGATCAGATAAATTGGGTTGGATAGATGATGCTGAACAATCTGCTAATGGTGGTTCTGGTGCTAGTACTGAAGATATTGTCTTACCATACGTTAAAGCATTGGCTCAATTTAGAGATTCCGTACGTAATATGGCCATTAACAAAGCTGACTTGACTGAATTCTTGAAAGCTTCCGATGCCATTAGATCCCAATTGGTTAACTTGGGTATCTCCTTGGATGATAGACCAGATGGTACTTCCTTGGTTAAATTCTTGAATGCCCAAGAAAAACAAAACTTGATTGAACAGCAAGAAGCTAAAGTGAAATTGGCAGCTGAAAAGGAAAAGAAAAAGCAAGAACAAGCTGCTATTAACGCCAAGAAGCAAGCTGAAAAATTGGCCAAAATGAAGATAAACCCTGTTGATATGTTCAAAGATACTACATTATATTCCGAATGGGATGAACAAGGTTTCCCAACAAAGGATATCAAGGGTGAAGAAGTTAGTAAGAGTATGAAAAAGAAATTGACCAAACAATACCAACAACAAGAGAAGTTGTATCAAGAATACTTGAAAACTCTTGAAAAGTAGAAATAAATAGATAAATCTATATAGTCGTGTACAGAAGTAAAAATATAATGTGACGGAAAAATTCGAACACGTAGAAAAACAATCTGAGGTTGGAAAAAAAATGAATACACACACACATACAGGCAAAGATATATAGAATTCGAAATAGAATCTAGCAATTGTCTAGTAAACTAACCTTTGAAATGTTCAATTTGTCATCAAGAGTACAAGCTGTTGGTAACCAAGCCTTAACATCATCCATAGTGATATCCGGCATAGTCATATTATTGACTCTTCTACAATTATACAAAGACAATGTCTGGTCCCTCGACACCACCACAATTGCCAATATTAAGCCAAGTGCTTCCATAAAGCATTCCTTCCAATACGGATCCCTCAATAGAAAACCTAAGGAAAACAGCAAGATTCAATTCGATTTACAAACCGATTTATCTCCATTGTTCAATTGGAACACCAAACAAGTTTTTATTTATTTAACTGCAGAATATCCAGGTAAAAGTGAAGGATCCAGTAATAAGGTTACATTTTGGGATAAAATCATAACTAAAAAATCTGATGCTGTGTTGGATTTAAAAGGTCAAAGAGGGAAATATTCCGTTTGGGATGTGGAAAAATCATTCAGAGGTAGAAATGCTACTGTGAAGTTGGAATGGAATATTCAACCATATATTGGACCTTTGGTGTTTGGAGCAACTAAAGGTACTGATGTGTTTCAATTTGCTGATACAAAAAAGAAATCAACTGTAAAGAGTACGTAATCGACTCATTGAATAGGTAGTTGGTAGTGTATATGTATATTTATATACGATATTCTTATTATTTTTTGAAAATATCTATGTACAGTAAGGGTATATTTATACATTTATACAGGTAAGTTTGTGTTTGTGTGTGTGTGTGTGTGTGTGTGTGTGTGTGTGTGTGTGTGTGTGTGTGTGTGTGTGTATGTATGATTGGTAGAGCTAGCACGCGCGCATGTACGATCTCCACCCTCGAGAGTCTCACATGCAACCTCTCCTTTGCTAAAAAAAAAAAACACACGCAAT